>CCAG010022732.1:0-42466 GCA_001077435.1 Glossina morsitans morsitans
GGAGTACGTATATTAAGCAAAGTGGTGTGTGGTCCTCCTTAAAGGTAGGCCGTGTTCCACTATGCTGTTTTTGCTTGTTGACATTAATGCTTTTACATACGTATTACATCGACGTGATGCCAATGATGATTTCTTTTTGGGCTTTTTGACGAATACGCTAGAATGACTTAAGGGACGACACGGCTACGCTTTAATCGATTTCAATAATAGACTTATAGACTGTATACTTAATAGTGACCTCAGATTGCGGATGGAGACTGATCGAGGTGCGTGACGGAAATAATTATTCGTAGTAGTCCTTTTTTTAACCTTTTTTCAATTTCTTTCTAGCTTTTTTTTTTTTCTTCTGTTCTATTTGTTTTATGAAAGTATTTCTAATACTGGAGAACGTTCATCTAAATGAAGACATAATTTGACATAAACGGTGCTAAAGTTGAGCAATGCATCTCATAAGTAGACATCATCGTTATTAGCCAAGATATTTATCATAACGTTACTTGGCGATTGAAGCAGAACAGACTAGAGAACGCGTGAGACACACCCTGCTCATAAGTCACAAAACTATATTTCCTTTTTGAATGGACAGCACAAGTAATGTTCAGAATTCTAAACAAAACAAAAGAGAAGGAATAAAAAAAAAACACTCATAGACGAGACGATAACTCAAATCAACACATAAACACTATTTCCATTCCAAAAGTAGTGATAGAAAGGCAAACTTAACTTAACACTGAACCGTAACATTCTAAGCGTTGAAAATACTTAGTGAATTCAAAAAATTTGACTTTTGTTCTTGTTTTTTTTCTTCCTTGAAAAATCACAAACTAAACCAAATGCTGTGTTCACTTGTCATTTATGTGATTAATCTCAATCTCAATCAGATAAACGACAACGTCGAGGAAGAGTAGTAATGCGGGCTTGAAAATCGTAAATCATTGGTAAATCAAATGGTAGTGAACACCAATTGAAAGATATTGAATTGAAAGAACTCTGATGGCGAACACTAAATGTATCTCTTCTTGGTAACATACCGTCTAAAGTAAATGCTCATATGTACTCATAATCAAAGCTAATTTAAGGGGTGGGGGGGAAATGAAAAAGAAAAAACCTTGATTTGCGCAGGTAAAGGTAAAATATGATGAATTACTCGAAAGACAAATGTTAGTTAACAAAACACAAAAACGTTAAAAGCCCACAATATTGTAACACTCAAGCATAATAATGATGATGCCAGTGGTGATTTTTTGTGGTGTTCTTTCTAGTCTACAATTTTCATCACATATGCGCCGAGCTTGATTTTTTTTTTTTTTTTTAAGATCATTATGATCATAATTGAGATGTAAACATAGTAATATTTCATTACCGCTTGTCATGGGCAACACCATTAACTAATTGAAGGACAGTCACCGTAATTAGCTAATGTCCAATAGCCGCAATAGATTTTAAATATGCAAGAGTTGAACCTTGGCTTATGTCTATAAAACTGAACCAAGAAAAAAAAAAAATTGAGAAAAGAAAAACTAAAGCTCATGATGGATCTGCTTATGTTTTGAATTTTTTTTTTTTTTTTTTTTTTTTTTTTGCAATGCGAGCTACACGGAGTCGAAGTTCATGGCATTCTAAAAGCAATCTGATTATCTCAGCAAGAATGATCGTAATTATCTTAATTGTTACCTTATACCCACTAAAGAGCTGCCTGCATTGAAGCTATTAATTGTTTGTAATGCATGAGAAATATCATTGAGAGTTTGTCTTACAAAATATTTGCAATTCTTGTCAGAGTGAAGAGGGGGAGATGATTTAATCATCGCCATCTGACCATATATTCCTTTACAGCCCTTTTATATAAATATATATATCAAGGTTTTACATAGGAAAGCAACTTAGGTTTCGAACGACTCTTTTTCACCTTCGATTAAAAATGATATCGGTTACGATTCATCTTTAGCACACAATTAGCAAGTAATCGGTAATCGTTTCTGCTCATTTTGATACGTTATATAGATCTTTGCACTTTGCCTTAAACTTTTCTTTCACTCACATTGAAAGGCGACAAGGGTTTGTTCAAGAGACCTTACGCGACTATCACAAAGGCATCTGACATAAACGATCTTTACTTTTTCGATTTCCAGACTTATTGAATATCGAGCATTTAAGGCCGCATTTTCTAGTAATTGACAACCTACACACTGCCTTTGGGTCAATCGGGTCATCGTTTGGTAGATTGTGTATTGCTTGTTGTGGTAAAGAAGACGCTTCCTTAAAAACGGGTACGTATAAGACGGATTCGTGTAACAAGGCGGAAAAGTTGTGATCCTATAGCATGCTAAAGCAGGCTCGTTAACACTGCCAAACACTGAGACGGATATTACGGTTTTAGTTTTTATTATTAAATTATCATCATTTTATTATTTATCATGTTTTAGCTTAAATAACTAATCTAACGATTGAGTCTATAAAAGCGGAATACGTCGGAAATATGTATTTATTCGTATAATACGAAACGAGTCAACGAATTAATAGGGAGGTCCACTGGATTGTGCAGGACTAGGTACTATCATGTATATCACTCAATAGCTCGTCGACTTGACACATACATGGCAACACTCTTAACAAAATCCATACGGTTCCTGGATAGTATCAACAGATGAAGAATCCAAAACAACTCTAACTTATAAACTAATGGTGGAAATGTCATGAACTTCTGATACCGATTCTTTGCAAATTCATGCTATCCAGAATTTATATAAGTCTGTCAATAGTATTGCCGTATATGTGTCACATCGGAGATTTATTAAGCGATCTGACATATATATTATAATGTAAAAGGTACACACTGATCTTCTTTTTCCTTCAGGAAGGATTTTCTAAAATCAAAGCGTCAAAGCAAGCCATTGAACATTTTGTATTAATTCTATATATATTTAGTGCTTCACGATCGTATGTATGACTGTGTGTTAGTTATTCATATGATGTCAAAATGATGAATTGTTTGTGACTTCTTCACAACTCCATATTAGTTATCCTCCTATGACAGATAAAAAAAGGAAATTCAAATCGAAACCGAATGTCTCGCCCTATTTTTTTCGTCGGCTTCGCCTTTAATTGACAATATTTCAAAAACACTTCCGCATATGTGGAATATAACCTAAATATGCTAATTATCTCAGTCTCTGTCTCTACGACAAACGTTATAAGCCTAGATTGAGTCTTCCGTGGATTTGCGGTTAAAAGCGCTTAGTTCTGTTTATCTCATTTATGCTTTATATGTTCCACTGTTAACTTTGAAAAATGGAAGACATTGAAAAATTTATGGAAAGCTTGTCATTCGAAAAGCGTAGAGTTTTTCTTTCCCTAGGAATTTTGGATGCATTCAACTCAATATATTTACTCATTTCCGATAATCTATTAGGAAAACAGAAAACGTAATAAAAATAAAACAACAACAAGTAACGAAAATTCTTCACAAATACTCGTAGCGTTTAAATGAAATTCAAATTATTCGTTAAACCTTATGTAGGGTATTTCCAAATCGAAGCGTCTGTCTACTGTTTCTTTGAGGAACAGTTTTTTCTTATATGTGTTCTGTTTTTGTTTATTTACTGTTTTTTGTTTTTTTTTTTTTTCTTGTTTTTCGGTTATGATAACAATCTTCCGCAGCATGCTGTAAGTACAGACCAGCAAGAGTAGAGCAATACAGCACAAAAATATTTATATATATATTCTATTCAGTTTACACCGAATATATAGATACCCATCACATGCTTGTTCTTCAATGAATCCCCTCGAACAGAAAAAGTATATTTAATGAAAACATTTATCATAATATCATACGGACGAAAGGCTCTGTGAGAATAGGCATTCCTTCCCTTCGCATATTCGGGGTTACCGCGCATTGGTAAGATTGATCCCATATATTTTGTTTTTTTTTTTTTTTTGCGCGCGATTTTTTACAATTCTTTCATACAGTTGGAAAAGATGACTCCCAGCTAAAGGACAATAATTCCCATCATTCTTAAATTTTTAATCATATATTTAAATATAATATATATTTGTACGATGCGTCCTAATACATGCAAACATGTATGGTGAGAAAAGCGCATTTCATGTTCTCAATATATAATATTCTTAGAAAACAATATAATTAATATCGTATCGCATCGTATCGTATCGTATCGTATCGTATCTATAATATAAATACAATGAAATAATCGATTACAATACAAACAAGAGTTAAATTAGATTTAAGTTAAGTTAGATTTACATATAACGCTTTCGGGTTGTCGTCAAGAGCCAATTTAGTGAATTTTTCCACTTGACTTCACTTCAAAAGCAACGAAACAATACGCATCATACAGCTAAGCTGGACATTCTGGGCAAAATATTGAGAGTTCGCAGATTTAAAATATAGTGCAAATAGTTTAAGAGTCTCCGATGCGCTTGCAGACATTTGACAAACCTAATATACCCCCTGGGGCGGGTGTACAAAAAGACTTTCAAGTGCAACAACATCAACCGTAATCTGATAATAATGTAACAACATTAGCAACAACAAGACAAAATTACAACAACACACTCATTTTATGCACTCTTCGATGTGCATGCGCTGTTCGCTCGCATTAAATTCCTTCGTCGTCGACTTCGTTTACGACTTCGATCCTCCAAGAAATTTAACCAAAAGTGCGTAATGCTTTAATATTTTATGTGCTCTTAGATCTCGTGGAAATTCTTTTTTCTTTTTTAATTTGATAATTGTGTTGTGCTGTTGTGTCGTTTTTACTACGCTAGTTGCTATCAATTTTGACATAACCCGTTGTTTGAACATGTTTAAGGAACAATCAACAAAAATGTCAGCTTTATTGTGTTCAATTACAACTCAATGTTTTCAGGCTCTGGTTCCGTTTATTTCTTTTCTTTTTTTTTTCTTTAATATTTATTTTCTTTCATAAGATAACTGCATAATAACAACAACGGAAAATTATGGCGCACGCTGTCATATGTATGTGAGGCCACCCTCCCACACGCCGACGTACACCATTATGTACGAAATAGTTTTTGCCTAACTATCATGTGCAGAGAGATTAAGATTTTACATTGTATGTCATGCTGGGCATATTAATTTCGAGAATTGTTGTTATATCTGCTTTATCTGTTGCCAAAGTTATTGTTGTTGTTGTTGTTGTTGTTGTGGTTGCGGTAACTGTTAGTGTTGTTGTAACGTGTTATAATGTTTGACGTTTATATGTTTCAAATGGATGGCAATCAATCACATTGTCAACGTTATTAAGATCTTAGTTGAAAAAGAAAAATTCTCCAAATATTTTATTATATGGAAACTAGAGGATTCTTAAACCCTGGTTAGATAGTTAGGTTAACTCTAATATAATTAATAACAAGTTCTCGTTGATGATGTATTTTTTTTTTTTTTGATGGCTTGATACAATTTCAGGACTGAATAAAAAGCCTACTTCAGAACTCATCGATTTAATTTCATAAAAAAAAAAGGTGAACAGTACGAACCAAACTTTTATATAAACAGCTGAGTGATGTTATAGGGCGTTTGACAGTTACCTTGCGGAGAAATGCCCTGTAAATCAAGATAAAGTTGTACTATGGACAACAAATTGTTCTACGAACTTTAAATCCATAGTACTTTCGAACAGACGAAATGCTTCGCTTCGTGTGACATGCAAAATAAGTGCGAATCATAAATAATTTGTGCAAAAAAAGAAGAAAAAAAAAGCACTTATTAAGCGAAATTGTTTAAGAATGAGGTTAAGAATGAGTTTAAGGGAAGGTGTTTTCAGGTGGGTATAATTCTGTAAAGCTATAAAGCTCAGCGACTCCTACAAGTTTAAGGTACAATAACGATTCCATTTAAAATCAAAACTTTCTTTATTTATTTATATGCAGATGGTGTTCAGTGTTCACACTTTCAAGGATGATTTCGTTACTTTCCATACAAATATGAAAAGATAATCAGAAGATAAGTTGCTTTTAATGTTGCATATTTGGACTGTTTGCAGAATGTTCCATATTGAGTGTCTCTCTCGTTAGTTTCGCTGCACATCTTTATAACGTAGACTGGATATCTTGGAAAAATAGTCTCCAGTAGCAAAACTTCTTTCCTTCTATCTATCATGAGAAGTTAAACTTGAACGTTTTCGTTTAGAAAATTCGATCAATTAGGAAGGAGCCAACGCATCTATGCACCTATTAAAAACTCTTAGGGACTCTTTTCTTCAGATTCAGGTTAGTAACGAATCAAAAGTGAAATAAATATGAAGATACCTTGGAAAGTGGTCTTCAAGAGTTCGATTAGGAAGATTGTTTATGTTATTATATGTATGAGAGTCTTATAGCTCGTTAGTTCTAGTCTAAATTTTCAAATGGGTTATATTTCAATTACTTGCCTGCGTGTACATGTGTATATGTAAACGGTACGAGAGAAAATGTTTTTTTGAAAATAAATTTCCCTAACAGTAAATGCAGTTTTTTACGTACTGCATAACTGCATACGTGTATACAATTTGAAAAACACCTTAACAAATGAGAATTGATGTTTCTGACTGTGTGCTAAAAGTTCTACATACACACGTACTCAACTTGAATTGTTGGCTGTTACAAATTCACAACCAGCATGACGAAACTGAATTGCCAACATACATACATGCACATACACATACATACATACACACACACACACACACACACATACAAAAGCACAGCGAGCAACGCAAAAAAAAAACATCAAAAGCACAAAAAAAAAAAACACAGAAATTGCCATAACTTCTAAAGTCACGATTAGTTAAGAGGAGAACAAAATAAAAAAAAAAAAAAAGTAGGAAAAAAAAACCTTGAAAGAGAAAAATCACACAAAAATATGGCAAAAAACATTAAAGAAAGTCATTACATTTTTAGCCGCCTCGTAACTGTTTAATAAAATATTGCCACAATTTGCGCAAACGCACATGACACAAGGCAAACACGACGATGAACGACGACGATGACGATGACGATGACGACGGCGACGGTGGTGGCAATGGCGATGGCGATGGCGATGGCGATGGCGATGGCAACCACGACGACAAGACACAGATAAATGTTAAACGTACATATCTATAAATGTATGTCTGCATGTGTATATAAACAAAATCGAGGTTTCATCGTCATGACAATAATGATGATGATAATAATGCTGCCGATGATGATAATAATGCTGAAGATGACGATGTTGTTGCCGATCATCAGCTTTATACTAAGTCTTACAAAAGTTTTATGCTTGCATGTGTGCGTGTGTGTAAAAGCGCGTGAGTGTGTGTGTATGGTGTTGCAAACATTTGCAAATTGCAAATAAGAACCCTTCCGGTAATATATGAAGGTTGGTATAAGCACACATACGTAACAGTTGATCTAGGCAGAGCAGAGCAGAGCGGAGCGCATAGCAGAGCAGAGTAGAGCAGAGCAGAGCAGAGCAGAGCAGTTGTAAGAAATTTGTGCAGTTTATGACTATAGATTTTCCGATGGGAAAACAGTTGCTAGCAACAACAGCAACGACGACATTAACATGATGCAAATTTTTTTAGAATTTTTTTGTTTCTAGGGCTCTTCTCTTGTAGTTTATGTACGTTGTTCTGTTTTCCTCTCCCCTTCGTATCACTTCTTTAACTTTTTTTTCTATTAAATAGTAAATTGCGTAAATTTCAGCTTTTTTTTTTCTGTTCCAACTAATTTAAAGTAATCATTCCGAACATTATGGTTATGGTTGTTTTGTTTTTTCAATTTTTTTCTTCTTTTTTTTTTTTTTTTTTTTTTTTTTAGTTTGCCTGAAAAGCGGGTGCTGGTCAGGCGAAAGGAAAAAACGGTTTGTTTCATCATACATATGTATATGAATACATACGTACATGTACATATATATATATATATATATATATTTGCACTGATCATTATTAGAATGTTAACGTTAGTGACTACGACTATGTTCAAGTTAATGACAATGACTAGGATAATGTGTTGAATGCTGGTCCTCTTTATTTAAGCCTACAACTCGTAAAGCGAAAGACGGCTAAGGCCTTTCTTAATTTACAAGTTGTTCCTCAATACTCTCCATAAGTGTTTGTAGCCGGCGAAAGCTTGACAATTTTCATTCTGAATCATTTGTTAGATGCTTTTGGTCTTGTTTTTGTTTTCTTTCTTTTTTTTAATTTTTTTATTTTTATTTACTTATTTTTTTTTTTGATTTTTATATAGTTTTTTTAGTGGTAACATCGTCCTCGCCAATATTTAATGTAATTAATTAGATCTCTTTTCTCACCTTTACACTTAATTTCGATCGTCTAGCAGCTGGTTCTTATGCTTTTGAGTTAAAATAAAAAAACCAAAATGTTGCAATTTATCGCCATTCGTGAGGGTCATGAACATTACTTTCGGAGATATTCTAAGTTGGTTACATACACAGTCTAGTCTGATCTTGACTTTTGCGTTTAGCGCTTACACAAAATTAAAGGAACTTGTATGCAAAAACGGATATCGCTTATTGAAGCCTATACCTACTTAAAAAACCTTTGTGTTGATAGAATTTTCTGTGATTTCTGGTCCCAGAACAGTTGTGTCACATGATTTTTGGAAGTTTTTTTTGTTTCTTTTGGTGACAGTAGAAATGCTGCAGTAAACATTTGATTATCAAGCAATGACATATGATTCCGAAGCGAATATTTCCCAATGTCTGCTCGGATATGCACAGTGTACACGAGTACACAAGTTTACGTCTTTGGCGTGGTATACGACATCTTTTATGCTAAAGAAAAAGCGAACGTTTATTTTAAATGGCTAAGTAAAATGCCAGTCGACGCCATCGAGACGAACCTATCGCTCGCAACAGATTTGATATTAACCGGTCTAAAGGTGCCTCGAATCGCCTAGATTTCGTTAAAGGCTCAAAGTTGGAAACCCGATCGAGTCATATAGCACTCAAACGTCGAACTTCTTGCAACATATTCCTACGTTTCGAGATATTTCCACTTTCCAATCGATCGCACTACAAACATTATTCTCTTCATTGTATCCCCACGTACCGGGAGCGTTTCTTGAGTTGCTTCTCAAATAAGCAAAAAACAAAAAAAAGAAATTAATTTGATTTCATTTAGCTAAGTGTTTTCAAGCTTGACTAAATCAAAATATGATGCACCGTAGAGATCCAGGTCTCCGGTAGCAAACTAATTCTCGTTTTTGTTAACATATTTTCCCCGTAAACGATAAAGATTTGTTCGCGTTTGCAGAAAAATTGTTTTCACTGCGTAATTTCTGTTATCGAACATTGTTCCACATAGGGTACCAAATTTCTCCTGCTGCGAAATATTATTGCTTCTGAATTTCTAGGACCCACACGTTAATGTATTTGGGACACAATCAGCAAATAAAGAAAAGTGTTCACACATTTGCGACTACCAGCATGGGTTGCTATGGCAGAATACATATCAATAATATCTGAGTATCTGCGTATATCCGCTACCCCAGGTTCTAACAAAATAGTCAAATTTTCAATTTCTTCTAAACGGATGGATAAAAGATGGATGATTTCTCCAGATTTCGAATTTTCGAGTTTTCGAATTTTTTGCAACTGCGTCTAATTCTTTAAGTACTTTCACCTTATTTTTGTGCTTAATGCAAATTATTCCATAAAGAACTTTTTTAAATCTCGTCTTGGTGTCGTAATCATAATAATAATGGCCAAATAAGAAGACAATTTCAAAACGTGACTAACATTAGTTGACGTCAAATGACTCGAAATGCATTTTATTTGCTTAATGGACACTTCTACACATTACATCTCCGAAGGCTGCTGTTATACTGACTTGGTGCTAATGTTTGCAACAGCGAAATGGATCTTCAGGATCTTTGGTATATTATTATATACCAAATAATAGGGACCCCATAGCGTATATATTATTTTATTATATACCATATAATAGTATATATGAACAACGTAAATACTCAATCGAATCAAGGCATGTCTGTCCGACTCTATCCTCGTATGTCAGTATGTTCTTTGCACCCTGATGGCCGCAAAAATTAGGACATGAACTTAAAATTTGGCAGAAGCATTTGAATCTGTTGCACGCAATGGAAGTGATCTAAATCAATCAGTAGGACACGCCTACAAGAAGCACTATCTGGAAACAACTCTGTTTTTTTTCATTACTCAGAAATTATTGGAGATAGAGGTTAAGAGCTTTCGCATTTTATTTTATGGAGGACTGTCGTATACATATTCACAAATAGAGAAAGTCAGTCCCGCCCACACAAATTTATAAGTGATCAAATTTGGATTTCTTTTCCGTTTTTTAAGGTAGGTTGCAGAAGACGGCGATGGGTATACAACATTCGGCCCCAACAAAATATGACGTTCTTACTTACTTAGTTAATACATCCTTTGTACATTTCATAGGCTCTTCGACGACAAGCGAAACGTCTACATCATAAAAACGAAGTAAACGAACCTCCGTCTTACATTATCGAACAAAGACTGCCCACGTAATGATGTAGGTAATCAATCGTTTTATAAAGACATCAAATTTTTTATTCGCTTCTTTTGAGGTTATGTCGTGCCGTTTATTTAAGTTTCTTTTGAAAGTCAACTTCTTAGGGTATATTCCTGCACACTGCATAATGTTTCCGCGTTAACGAAAGGGTAGGAGGAAGAAAATATTGCCGATGTACACGAGTGCAGAATTGTTATCGAATCGTAGGAATTACGTCCCCTTGCCCACATCTCGCCATATCTGAAATCACTTCGCTATTTTAAATTTCGAGAATTAAGATTTTTCCATATTTAGTTTCATTAAAGCAGTGCCGCATGTCGAAAAACTGGCGAACGAGTCCGATACGCGATCACGAGCCCTCTAAATTCTTAGGCTGGCCAGAAAATCGTATTAGGTAACATATATCACCGACAAACTTGATTGCGGCTAATCAGTCGTGTTGTCTTAAATCGTCTTAAAATCCACGCAAAAGCCTAAAATATAAACGTATTTATAAGTTTATACTCGTTACATATAAATACATAAGCATTTGTTAACAATGTTGTCAGCTCCTCCCCTGTTATGTGGATGGATGAATGAATGGATGGATGGATGGATGGATGGATGGATGCTGCTGACCAAATGGTTTATTGTGTTTTTATTTCCCTTTTTCTTTGGTGTGTTTTCTGCCGTTTTTTTTTTTTTTTTTTTTTTATTATTATTTCGCATTTTTTCGCAACTGATTCTTATTCTTATGCCAGGCCATGGCATTCAAAGTGTATTATTATTGAAAACAAAAGGTCGCTTGTTTTTTATAATGCAATGTAAGGTATGTGAAGTTTGCTTTTCGTTTTTCGTTTTGTTTTTTTTTTTTTTTTTTTTTGTTGATTTTTTTACTGTGGCATCCTGTTGTTAACATCATCATTGTGATCATGATCGTGGTAAGAGGCTTCGTAAACCGATTGTGTGTATTGTGTTTACTGTGTGTTGTGTGTGGTCAGTTTAGTATGATTACTTAATTTCGTGTGTATTGGAAGAGAGCAAGAGATGACGTTTTGAATGATTGGTTCGGTTAGGCTTTCACTTTTTTCTACTTAAGTTGGGTTTTTTTTCGTTCGTTTTTTTATTCTCCTTTCTTTTTTGCTCTTCAACATTTTTTTTTTTTCTCTTTGAATCCTGTCAATAGTAATTGTTGTTGGTTCCTTCTTTTTGTTCAAACAGCAAATGCTTTTCTGGTTGCTTTACTTTGACATAACGTAAGCCATTGTTTCTTGTTGTTATTATGTATAAAAAAAAAAAAAAATAAAAAAGAACAAAAACAAAAACAAAGCCAAAAGCAAAAATGATTTATTAACATATCTTTTCAACTACTTTAAATTCTAGGCTATAATTTTCGATTTTTTGTTTTTCCGTTTTTTTCTTTAGCCATTTTTATCTTTAATATTTGAGAATTCAATTTTCTTACAAATATTCCCTAGAGTGTGTAAAGGCACAAAAATTGCGAAAAAAAAAAAAAAATGAAGAAAAAAAGAACAGCAACGACAACAACATAACAACGCCCGGTCATACAGTCACCACAACCTCCACCAACACCACACACCTCCGCCACCGCCAATAATCGCATAAAAATGACCAAACGACCAACTAACGATCTTATGTTAGCATTTCAATTGCCAATAAATTTCAGTTAACAATTTCATTTAAACCATAAAAATACTACGACAAACATATATACGCATACACACGTACACATGCAAAGGCATCAGACTACGCTTAAGCTTTTTTTTGCTTTCTTATACTTAACAAGCCGATGTTCCAATACCCTCATATCATATCCATACATAAGTGCGCGCATGCATACACACAAAAAAAAAAAACAAACACATACGCACATACAATAACTAACTGCCATTGCTGTATGTAGTTTTAAAGATTTGGCATATATTGCACGTTTAGTGGCTGAAGATGTGGAAAAAGAAGTAGAAAATATAAAAAAAAAAAAAAAAATGAAAACGAAAATTCCCCAAACAGTAGATTATCTTAATTTAAAACCATTCCCCAAATACACGCACTTATAAACACTGACACACACGCACACATCCAAACGCACATATGATCAGCTTAGTATCGTCATCAGTGCGATCATCATCCGTTCGTTTTCTTTCTAGGTTTTCATAGTAAGAAAACTATTTCATACTCATCACTCTAACCGGAGGGCATACTTAGTTCATCATTCCATCTGTGCAAACAATTATGCAAATCTTATCTTAAATATTATTAAGTTAATTTTTTTTTTTTAAATCATTTAAATAAAAAAACAAAATCTTACAAAAATTAAAAAATGTAAAGCCACTCAATTTAAGCATAGATTTGAAGGTCGATTTTCTTAGAAAATGGACTCACGACACTCTCCAAATAGAGGAAAAATGGGAATGAACGAACCTAGGTAGAGGCTCAAGCCAAAGACCTATTAAATTAAAGGTCTTCAGCGTACGATAGGTGTTCTGAGATTCGATCTAAGCTATATATAAATATATTTTTCTTCTTCTTTATGGTTCTAATAGAATTTCAGCATAGTGGAAGAAGAGTGTGTGAAAGAGATTGACTGACTAGCTATGTACGTATGTATATGAATATCTATGCATGTGTTGTGTTTTATACGGCAGCAAACAGCATAAATAATTCACATTTGATTATAGTTGTGAATAAATTTCGATCTAATTCAGGAAAATCACGACATTGCTTTAAAAAACAAAAAGCAAAACGAAAAGAAGCTAAGAAAAACTAAAAAATTATTATTCCCTAGTTTTGTGGTTTTACAGATTTGGTTGAGGTTTTTGTTCAGGCGGCGGCACGACATTTTATAGCTAAACCAAAAATAAGCCCAAAACACATCTTCTTTCAGTTTGACGTTGCCTTTAGACTTCAACTAGCTAGCTAGGTTGATACTGTTGATGATGTTCACGTTGAAATTCGCTTGATATTCTTTGGTTTCGTTTATTTTCAAAACTTGAGAAGATAACCTCAAAGATATGTATTTTAGAGTGGTATGTATGCATGTGCACATTGAATTTTTGCAACTACGCACGACGTTCACGTTTTGTGACCTTAAGCTTTATGGGTGGAGGACTATTACTGAAATTCTATACTATGTGAAGGATTTTATTTTTGGGAGAAATTTTTATAAAGAAAAAAAAAAGTAAAACAAAAAACGTTATAAAAATCGTTATGCAAGAGTTCAAATAGTTAATTATTTCACATTATCCATCACGACTATATATATATATATGTATATATATATATGTGTGTGTGTGTATGTGTTTGTGTGCGTGTGTATGCCCGTGTTTACGTATGCGAATATGTGTAAGGATTTTTGCGTCTATAATTAAATAACAAACTGAATTCAGCGAAAACTCTCTAGCTCTCCATTAAAATCTATGCTGGTTTATGGTGCAATGGCATATTAAGTTTAAGCCCACAAACGCAATTTAATATCCAGAACGATTTGAGACAAGCTCGCATTTCATTATACCAATCGATTCAGTAACACTTTTTCCCAATCGGATTTAAACATGTCTTGTTATGCAATAATGTCTGTCCATGTTCAATTGTATTCAACCTGCCCTCACAAAATAGTTCGATGAAAGTTTGTACACTAGCAAATTCCGGAACAGGAATCAGGAATTTTTACGATCACTCCTCATACTTACTTAGTCGACTTATTTGAAACAAGTCGATGCAAAACGATGCAGTGAGCGGGCAGCGAGAGAGACCCTGCTCGAGCAAATCGTTTTAAAAGATACTCTTATTAAGCGATATGCCTAACAGCAATCAATTCTTTCAATATATCGGCAAGCCCATTGTCCAAAATGAACACGACGTTTTCACTCACGCGGTAAGGTGTTTTCATAAACACGATCCAAACCATTCTTGGTTCTTTCTATGTTTTACATTTTAACAACTTTTTAGTGCGTCAGAACCCACCACTTAGTTGTAGAACAAGAGACGCATCAATATTGTTTGCAATTTTTTGAAGATTTTTATTCGAACGCGTTAACGCCCATTTTATGTAAATACGTATCAATTTATGGTCCCAATAAACGGGAAAGGTAATCAATGCAACCAATACTCTCCGTTCCGCGAAACTGAGAAAATAATGCGGTTTTTTAATTATCTCAAGTAATGTTCAGAGCAAGAAAGGTTAAGCAACATACTAAAAAATCAGATCACATATTCAGTTTTATCGTATTTGAAAAGGATCTGCTCAGATATAAGAATATAATACAAGACTATTTAATGATGGACCGCGGTCCATTAAACTGATTTTACTTAAGTTATTAAAGACAACCGTACGACGAATTTTAAAAATATTAATACCATGCATAGGAAGTGAACAACAACCGGGGAAGAACCTCAATACTCAATAAAATAGAAAACGGAAGGAAGAAAGGAACAATCGAAGGAGGAAAGTCTTATTGGATCATTACGGTTGTTCTTGCTGGAGACATGGTGGCAGACGTGATAAGTAAAAGAATACTTATATCAAGGCTGTGAGCCTATTTAGCTATACAAGAAGGACAAAAAATGCGATGCCGCTAGACAGGAAACATTTTTGCCTATACTTTGTATTTCTATTTGTTTGGTAGAACACAAAGAAAGGTAAAATCCTTTTCTCTACCTCGAGTGACAATCTTAATGAAGATAGCAACTAGAGCAGCTTAGATCAATTGGAAAGAAAACGTCTTTCCTTCCTTTCGAAACAAGCGGTGTTCGTTTATCATCAGAAATTGCATCAAAATCATATTCCAAAATGCAAGCATTATATAAACGTCGACCTGATATAATATCTGACTTACATTTTCAAACTGGCTTTGGTTAATGCAATCGTCATTAGTTCTTTATGATTCGAAACGGTGCTAAGAGAAAGTCTCACAACGATCAAGAGAGAAGAATATCGGGTGGTTCTTAACGCCGAACATTTATTTACAAATTCGGTAGTTCCTTGCAATCAGTACAGACCAGACCTACAGACATATAAATAAAATATTGATCCCAATATCGCGCGCGACGATTGCTGGCATGCCTTTCATGCAGAAATTTAATCAGATTCTTGATGAAACGAGGAAAGGGATCGGTCGGTGTGTTTCGCTCGTTGTTCCTGAGATCCGTAAATAGAGCAAAGAAAATTTTCGACTTGAAAGTTGTAAGATATGAATTCATTCCGAAACTTATTAGTTTCTACCAAAAAGTAAACAAATAAATAAATAAATAAATGAAAACAAGAAAATGCTTTCCATTAAAAATAATTTCATTGCATTTTCATTTATATGCTCAAACACTTCTTAACCCCATTACATGGAGGAGAAGAAGAAAAACTCAACAATCCTTCTTGAAAATGTAACTGTGTAACTGTGTGTAACTGTGTAGCACTTAAAATGAGGAAATCCTGCTTTTATGCTTTACACTAAAATAGCCTTAAGTAAAAATTTCATTATGAATTTTTGTTCATTTTTATTTATTTGTATGTTTTTTTATTTTATTTTTTACTACTTTTTGTTTCTTGTTCTTGCGTTAGACACGCACACAAAATAAAAACCTTAAAAAATTTAGGAAAATGCGAATATAAACGCCCCCGCGTAAAGAGCTCTAATGCATTTTACAGAATAAATTTTACAATTTTCCTCCCTACAGTCCACTAAAAAAGACGTGACTTTTCTATGCATTCCCCACAGGAAAAAAAATTATGAAAGTCTCTAAAATTGCCATGCACAACAGCAACAATAACGCACAAGTGTAAGAGCTGAAGGCGCTGTATTTTTTTTCTCTGTTTTTTTCAAAATAAAAAAAAAAACAATTTCTGTAAAACTATTTTCTGCTATGCAACCTTTGTGTGATGCTCACGTTTTGAGGCCAATTGCATGGTTTTCGCAAACAAAAAAAATAAAACAAGAAAAAAAATTATAAAAAAAAAAGATCTAAAAACAAAATCTTCGTATGTATATGATATAAAAAAAAAAAAAAAAAAAAAAAAAAAAAAAGATTAAAACATTATTTTCATTTAAAAATAAAATTAAAGTACACACACACACACATAACATAGATAATTTAATCGTGGGTTCAATTTTGAACGTGTCGGTGAAACTGACAATCTTTACTATTCACTATACGCTCACGCAAATCACGCACTAGTACAAATGTACATTTCGCTACAGTGCTATTTGCCTTCATATGTGAACTAAATAGATTTAGTTTTTAAATTTAATGTTTAATGTTTGTTTAAAGTTTAAAGTTCATTCAATTGGTTGAGAATGTTGCAATTAAACTCCGATGTTACGAAAGATTCTAATAGATTACTTACGAAATGTGAAGATATTGTAATTGGCGTTCAGGGTGTGGGATACCGTTTAAACACAGATAATAATGGATTTACCTGTAAATGAGTGAGAAAAAGAAAAACAAAAAGCAAAAATAATTATTTATTTCAATTTTTATAATAAGATTTTTTTTGATTTTGAAAAGATAAGCTTTAGAATACACTCTCCCAAGGACATCTTACTCTTCTTCGTTCTTCTTCGTTATTTCTTTTTTTTTTTTTCGTCTTATTTTCTTAATATTATTTCTTAATATTTGCTTTGATTGCATTTGACCTTTCAACTTGTCATAGTTAGAGCGCTTTATATTCCTAAACAGAATTTTGAAATTATTCAAAGGGATTATGAAAAGGTGCACTTAACCACTCCAATTAGACGCACGAAGTCTTGCATAGAATTTCGCAACGTCCTGCAAGTTTCATAAGATGCGCGTGTCAGTAGGGAGCGATGTGCAAGTTTGAACAGATCTTTTGACAGGTAATGTATGCTGAATATCCGCATTTGCCAGTTACATATAACAGTTTCAAAAATTGGTCAACTTGTCGACAAGTTAACGCTACATATTTTTTATTTTTGTTTTTTTCGGATGAATTGGATAAACCTATCTATCTATCATGTGTATGAATGAACAGCTCTCGGCTTTACCAAGACAGGTCGTATTTTCCATGTAAGCATTTTTCAAATGTTGACTTCTCGGTGCAAAACTAAGATCTTTCTTTAAGTTCAGCAAGTTATCCCAGTCTTAAAAGAAACTTACACAACATCTTTAAGTAGATCGAGTTTTGCCTCAAAAAGACGCATAAAGCAGGATTAATAAAAATCTTTATATGTATATGAAACTTTACAACAAAACAAGTTTTCTTTGGTCGCAGATATAGTGATCTACTGAGCACACATCCACTAGGCTGCGGCCACCGCCTTCGTATTTCCTTTCTTTTTTCCTGTTTCCTTTCTGACCGTCACTGTATTACATGAACAGGGCACATTCCCTGCGTGATTCGTCATTTAAAAGAAGAAGAAAAATGGGATAAAAGGCGGAAGTTTTTATTTATATATTTTCCAAGCTCAAGACCTCCAATGGGCCTCCAATACTAAGAAACTGTGCCCCAGCGCAGATAGAAATGTAAATTAAAAACTTATATTCGCTTCGAAACAAATATTGCCCGTGACGGACAAATTCAATCGAATATTTTCTTCAAGTTCGGTCAATGCAATGCGGTGGCGCGGTAGGCGGATGGAAAGACTTTTGAATAGCCTTGATAAATATTTGTACAAAATTTCAGATCGACGTTGCCTTTATAGATTATCAAGTGTTCTTGTTTTTAGATATAATTTGGCAACTGAAACCCCAGTCCACATTTGAAAAGAACCTACCACCTTGCCCATGATGTCAACAATCAATTCATCTTAAGACCGTTTGCTACTAGACTCCAGTAGGGCTGGTATAAACAACTTAAAAGCGAAAATCCAAATGCTCGTCGCTTTCATCAATTGATCAAGCAAGAGGTTAACGGCTTTTCTTTCCAAGAGATGGAGCTAAGGTCGCTTAGCTTCAACTGTGGTAATCCTATCAAGCAATACGATAACGACTGTAGAAGATGACAATTTGCAGATAATAGAGACAAGTAAGAAAATTATATTCACTCGTGACGGAGATCTTTCATACCCATCACAGCTACCCTAAAAGAGCCTACAAAAAAAGACCAAATTTTCATACCCTGTAATATTGGATGGACGCGACTAATTTTTTTTCCATTTTTAGAATAAAAGTGGAAATTTATATGGTGTATGTGTTGCACTCTATGAGTAACAAGCAAAAAGCACGGCGAGCAAAGATGCTCGCAATTTTTATTGCGCAGACGTGTAGGGAATGTAGGAGTTTCCTTCGAACAGTTTGGGTCGTTTCCAATTTCTTTGCAAAGTTATAGTGGATGACTTTATTTTTGCGGACGGCAGAATGTTAATCACAGATACTACGCAATTGGACAGACGGACGAATTTATATACTTTATGGACTCATTGACGCCTGTTTCTAAGCCTTACTAAGATGTTGAAGAAAAATTAAATTCCGATGCACTATAGTATTGAGCAGGCATGGTCAAGTTTTCCATTTTCGTGCAACTACGATAGCATCGTCCATACATTGTACGTTCCAACTTTTGTACATTTATCTGCTTTAGTTTATGAATAATGGGCAAAAAACAAATCTCTTATCCCTTTTAAAAAGTGGATGTGTTTTAAGTTTATGTAGCATTGTAGACGTGTCGTTCGATCGATTTGGCCCATTTTCAGTGCCAACATGGGTGCAAGAATATGCGATATTTCTGCAAAATTTGATAGCTTCATTTTTATGATTACGAGGATGTTTAAAACATATATTACGTAAATGGTGGGACCGACGGACGGACATGTTTAAATGGATTGCATTTATCAGTGATAGATATGAAAACAAAACAAAAAACAAAAAACAATATTGTGATTCAATTGAAAGTAACTGCATTTTACTTCAAAGCTTCTGAAAAAATTTGTGGTATTTCACGTTAACACTTCGAGCAACGCGCTGACGCTTCGCAGACCTATAAAATCTCTCCCCAAAGGCACAATAAAGAAAGTGAAATTGACTAAACTTAATTTACAAGTTTTCAGGCATCCTGCTTGACGATCGGGCTTTATGTTGTCTCTATGTCATGTGCTTCACCCTACACAGAATTCTGCAAACGATATAATTCGAAATATGTCTGCAACGATCACTTCGTTCGCTTGTTTAATCAGAAATCCTAGAAGTGCTACAATGAGGACCTAATGGTCGCACCAGAAGAATAGCAAACGACTATCCGACAAAGCCCCACATATTTATCTTAATTAAGTCTTCGTAATGTATAAAAATGTCTGTGCAAAAACTTTAACGAACAAATGCCTCGACTTTCTTTGTTGATCTGATATGAGTAAGTGAACTTGAATCTTGAAGTTCCAGAGAAAACTTGAACTACAGAAATCGGTCACTAGATCGACGTATGTGTCGTTGCTTGGAATGCTTCTAAAAACGGTAATGCGTAGTTTTTATCAAGCGAACCTTGCCTTGCGATTCCCACAGGAGTTATAATATTTATGCTTTTCCTTTATGCCTGTGAAGTCCCTATACCGCCTTAAATTAACTATGCATGATGTAAAATTCTCATTTTCATATTCTCGAGGTTATCAAATTAAATCTTTTTTTGCAATATTAAGATTAAGGAAAAGCGAGGCATGAGCATTTACGCTACTATTATGTAGCATTAGAAGTAATAGTCAAGGCGAGCATTTAATACATACAGTTAAGGAAAAATTTCAAGCGAATAAATCAAGTGCATAAATGGCCCGTCCCGTAAGAGCTTTTATGAAACATTTATAAATTGACGGCGTTTTATTGCAAACACCTAATTCCCTATGTATTAACAGACAATAGACAATTATGCCGTTTGAGACAAGAACCCGTGCAAGAAGCCATACAAAGCATGTTAATAGATCTGAAATAAAAATTAAATAAATTATAGATATTAAACACAAAAAGCGATTATCATCCGATTTCTAACAGGTAATGACTGCACTAATATCAAAACCCATTAACCATGAAGCAAATGGAATGGAATTAGATTTAAAAACATCCACTGAATCAAAATTCATATAAATTGGTTTATTAGCAGCGTAGCCATTAGACATTAGTGTTGAGTAATTTTGCTTTTGTTTTTTTTGTTTTTTTTGTTTAATAGAAGCCAATAATTTGTGTAAACGATAATGGCAAACTAAACAACCCCTAACATCTAAAACAAATAGCGAACACAAGAAACACACACTAAATAGTGAACGCTTGAATCGATTTATATGTGCATATGTGTGTATAGGCAATGGCAAATATAATGTCGATTACCAACGAAACGCGTATATGATGAGTGCATGTTTGTGCGAGCATGTATGTATGAGTTTATGCGAGTGTGTGTATGGAACCTAGAAAATAGTTTTAAAAAAAGGTATGCCTTAAGATGTAACAACAACAACAGCAACAGCAGCAGCAACAACAGCAAGAGCAGTAACAGCAACCAATACTTCCGTATACGTTTACTCATATTTGTACGTAGGGGTTGTCTCGCTGTGTTGTTATTTTATGAAATGCTATTTGACTATTTAGAAAAGAATGAAAACAAACAAGAAAAGCAACATACGCTGGGTACGTGTTTGTTTTAGGGTTGCAGAATTCTTTTTTTTAAGTTATAGTTTTATTGTTGTATTTATTGTTATTGCTGCTTTCCTCTACTTCTATCGCACACACAAACCCATCCTCAACCCCTCACTCAGTTTGTTTTATAACAAAAAAAGAAAACTAACTTTGCCTAAGATTGCGTGAATGTACATATACAATATATGCATGTGCATGTGTATATCATATATATATATATGTATATGTATGTATATACAGTTATACATTTAGATATATATATATATATATACATATATATATATGCATGATTATGTGTGTGTTCATTTATGTACGTGCCTCGCCATTTATTACATAGGTATGAGTGGAATGTACTTAGTTCAACACGACATACGTATATTGCTGATTTACTCACACTTTAGCACGCATATCCTCACACCGAAAAGTATAAAATTCAACCATTACAACACCGGTTATGCCATGGAATGACATGATATTTAAATACTTGTATATGCGTGTGTGTGTATGTGTGCGCACAGCCTATATATGTACTAAGTACAGCACATTAAAAGACTTCTGCTTTAAGTGCAGGGCGGCTGTGTGCGTGTTCGTCGTTAGGGGAGGTAAAAAAACCATGTTTTCCAATAGTTTTCTTCTTGTAAGTATTGTTTATATAATAAAACAAAAAAAAAAAACAAACAAAAAAAGAAGAAAACATAACAAAAAGTATTTCTTCACTTTTTTTCCTCATTCGTTCATATGGTTTATTTCACTTGCCATAGCTTGCCTTGTATGTCTAATATAAATATACACGCGCACACGTGTTTATATGTATACGAACATGTGTATGTTCATATATATATATATATATGCATATGTATATGTGTATGTGTGTGTGTGTGTGTGTGTGTGTGTATCTTTGTGAAAATTGCATAAAAAAACGTAACTGCAACTTATATATGTAAGTATACCACGCCATGCTAATATTAAAGCCGCCATTATTATTATTATTACTTTTCTTTTCCATACCTAAGTATGTATGCGTGTGTTGTTTCTGTTCGTAGTTTATGTAAAAGAATGCGTGCATTGTTTGTTTTAAAGGTGCTTGTACATGTACATGTGCATGCACAGATAGGCCTATGTTTGCAAAGAAATGTCCAAGGGTGTGTTTGTATAACTATTACCATCACCTCTTTGTTACCATATTAGCAGACATGTCAGTAATATTGCATTTTCTATCCCTATCACGCAACTGCGTTATTATTTCACAACAAACCCTATGTAATATAGGGTGTGATCGCCTCAAAGTATGCAACGTGTATTTTATTGGCAGTTAGATTCGAGAAACAATTCATTTTCAGAAAGGAATACAACTCTCTCTTATGTATTTTAATAAATATTTTTTATTTCAAAAATTTGCAACCAAGTACGTTTTTTTTTTTTTTTTAGGTCAAAAGCGCTATCAAAGTATGCGAAAAATTGGACATGATTTCGAAGTAAATTCGTTACTACACTCAATATACATTTTATATCCATTTTATTAGATTTTATTTTGCCCGCCCCATTGTCATCTATTCTTCGAACTCTCCTAGCATCAACATCATGTATATTCGCTGAGCTGATATCCACAGATAAAGACTGAAGAAAGGAACGTAATCCGTCGACAAACACGCCTATAATAAACCGAAATTCCTTAATTTACGGCGCACAAGAAATGTTAATCTAAAGCCGTTATGTCCATTTCTTAAGGGCAATTTAAAAATTCCCAATATCAAGATGATCCACATGGACCAGTTGGCATATTTTCGTTTTTTTGGGCACTTCTATGTATATATATAAGCGAACACCACGGTCTACAAACATGAAATGGTGGTCTTAAACGAATACAGGTGACAATTGCAATATTTATGGAGCAAATTTATGCCTGCCGATTGTTTTTTTTTTTTTTTTTTTTTTTTTTTCACATAATATTTTTTCTAACAACAATAAGGTCGAGTTTTATGTTAAAAAGGAGCAGAACGATACAAAGCAAAGTCGTCCTTACATTGAACCATATCTCGAGACCAAGTCGCCATGGCGAGCAGAACATATTCTGCGCCTTGTGGTACAAAAAGAGTGTGTTCTGTTATTGGCCGGTAAAGTGTGATGAGATCCAAGACAATTATCAAGCGCTTTAGGCAATTAATGGCATTAATATGGTTTGGATCGCTGATTCACTGTTCGAAGAATGACCAGAATATCAATGAAGCCAATATAACGGCATTTTTTTCAATGAAAACTCTGTACCACTAAAACGGGTGGTGACTTGTTGGAAACATTTCACTGCATGACCGCAGAATTCCATACGACTTCCTTACGATTACCGCTTGTTTTCATCGATGGGTCAAGCGCTTGTCGAGCAGCGCTTTGGTGCGTAGCAAGATATAAGATATAGTATGCACAACTTGCCCCGGAAGATATATCTAACTAGCGATGGAGTATACTTTTAATAAGCGATTTTTCTTTCATTCTTCTAAATCTAAATTTATTTTATTTTTTTTTAAGTCGTCTAATATATATTATATAGTAAAACACATATACATATACAACTCGGAAAAAGCATGTTTGCTGGTTTACATTGCGTGTTACAATACACCTTAAGAGGTATTGCTTTCTTCTAAATTTATGCTAAATCATTTTCTTATTGCCCTAAGAATGATATCCAGAAAAGGAAAGAAAAGAAATTCGAGTGAGATAACTATATATGCCTACCACTATTTAAGACTCTAAACGCATTTCCCTTGCCACAAGGTCTTTCGAGTTAGTCGTACGCTTTTACGAATTGGATGTTGAATTTCATTTTGATTGATTGGCTTTATTTAAATCGAAAACTATTTATTTCTAAATCAATATTCTCACTAATATCTACGCATCTCATCACGAGATTTTTCATAATATCCCCTTCACTGCTTCCCATCCTTTTTTTCTGTTTTCTGTTTTTTTTTGTTATTCGTTCATTCTCCTATTTGCGAATGCCCGGCCACGAACTGTTTCCAAAAGCAAACGTTTTATTTTGAAAAACTTGTCAATAATTTCCTAAATACCTCAATATATAAATATGTGTACATACACATTTACATAGAAAAATTTTGGTAAATCCGTGAGAATGTTCCACAATATCCTGCCGCTGCGTCACAGAAAATATGGAAACGTCTTAAGTGCAAAGTAATCTTTAATTAGCAAATAAAAAAGAATTTACAAAAGACAAAGTAAAGAGAACAAGATTAAGAATAACTGCACTGACCATGGAAGTCCAGATTTTGCTCTAAAGCGCAACTCTCTTTTGCATATTTTTTCACTTCTTTTTTCAATTTTTCCATTTTCAAGAGCGGAACAAAGCTATAGATCACATTAATTGTTTTTGCCTTAGGGATTTTAAGAAACTTAGGGACATTACAGCTTTACCATATAATATATAATTCGATTATTTTTAAATGCTAAACAATTCAAAGTTATCATCTACACGTACATGCGATGCAATATACAATTAATTTTTGTAAATTTATGCTACTAAACATTATCGAACTAATCGTGTGTAGATATGTTTTCGTATTTTTTTTTATTTTTTTAATTTTAATTGAATTAAATTGAATTTTTATTAGTTTAGAAAACAAAAAAATACGAAAAAAAATCTCCGATATCGCATAAAATAATGAAATGCTAAACAATTGCAAATAAATTCCAAATTAACAAAACGTTTAACATTTCATATACACACATATATTGCCTGTAATAGCATTTGTCATTGGTTATGTATATGTTGATATTGTCAATATATATATATGTTTCTTTCCTGAGCAAATCTATTGATTTACAATTGAAATAATGGCCGGCCCCCATAGTTATAAATTAAATATTGTATGTGTTTATGTGCTTAGTGCACACATAAGCAAAACAATCATTTATAAAAATGCATATAAAAAGCGCGTGTGCGTTTGTATGGGTATATCTATTAGTGTGTACGTGTGAATGCATTGCAATACATCAAATCAGATAAATCTTTAACAGTAAAAGCAATAATATTAACATTAGCATCTTATGCATTAGTTTGTTGCTTGCGAGACTTGTGAGTTTAACTTTAAATTTAAATAATACAATAAAAATACAATAATATCTAAACAATTACAATAAATTATACGATGACAGTTGAAAAGTCTCGAGACTATTTACTACTAAAATAAAAAAATATAGATAAATTTATCGCCTAAGGGCCAACCTTTTAAAACAATTCCATTAGAAATTCCGAATGTCTTCTTGTTGCGTGTTAATTGGACAATCGAGATCGGCGACCGTTTTAGTTGACCCTCGGATGTATATTTGTTTTTCAAAATTTACGATTTCATCTCTTTTATAAGCCGCAAGTTCTATTATAATCCAATCCAAGTCCACCTTTTCGTGAACGTTGATTGATTGCGTGCTTTCTGAAATTTCAATTTGAAATATCGGCTACTAATCGTATATTGTATCACCTCCGATATGCATATATAAAATATCAATTATCTAGTATCAGGCGTGCACTCGCGAACATACTAAAAACAAACGATTGGCAAAGGAATTGTTCAAGGGTTGAAATCAAATTGTCTCAGATATATATCGATGATCTCTGATGCGCACTTCTCGATATTTAATTAGAATTGGTACAAAGGTCTAATTGCATCAAAAATGAAATGATGATGAAAACCATATTCTCTATGGGTTGGTAAACAATTTTTTAAAGATTTCTTTACTTCTGATACACTATTTGCGGAGCATTTTATCAAACTCGCAAGACGGAATTCATTGATTACTAAGCATGTCGGTTAGCAATCAAGTCTCGAGTTCGGGGACTTTTCATCTCATACCATAGCCACATTTATGTAAATTTTTGCAAACAAACCGCAGTTTGTTTAACAGAAAAGTCAATCATTGTCACTGTGGCATTTTTCTTGATAAAATAAATAAATTATTTATGTTTTATAGAAAGACATGTACATACTACCATCTTCCTAATGAATAGGAAATTCCAGGTTAATTCTTTTTCGTTTATGATACTTGCAAAGAAGCATTCATTAAAAAATGATAGGAAAATGAAGCTATCACAACTTAGTTTGTCATATCAACATGTGTGAGTGTAAATGTCCATTTAGTAGAAATATTTAGTATGTTACTCCTGATCGAAAATTATTGATAGAAACGGTAAACGGTTGCCGGTTGTTCTTACAGTGGCCGCCCAAACAGGAAGATCAATTTAAAAATTAGAGTAACGCGCCTGGAATAACTTTAGTTTATCATAAACTAAAATCATGAAAGTCGATGTTTCATTTTAAATGCTTGTAAAGTCTAATAAATGCAAGGAGCTTTTCATGCTACAAATTCATCGGATCTTTTCTATACCGGCTACTACTTTACGAAGTATATGAGTACGGCTTCAAAATCTCCAACAATTTTAAAAGTCTCCGCCTTTTCTTTTCTCTATTAATGTTTTCATGCACTTTTTCATATCCCCAGGAAGCCGTTCGTAGACGGAACAGTATATAACATAAAACCGACGATATCTAAAAAAATATAATGTTGGTTCTTGGTTTCTATGCCTCTCTCCTTTTGCCCAAAAAAAGAAAGAAGCAAATAGTCCTCTTTACCTAGCAAAGGTGTTTTTCTCGTCAGGAAAGACTCCTCCTTAGGACTTAGGATCGTTCGAACAATCAGAATTTCGAAATCTTCAATAGGCATTTTCATGTTGATTAGCACGAAATGGGTTTTTATTTAAGATGTGCATAAAGTGCGTCCAACGATCCAATAATCTTAAGGATGTGTTCTACTACGAATTCATATCTTTCATGTCTTTAATTAATGGGCACAATTTTCCAGGTATTTTGATGAAATTTGATTGCACCGTAATGTATTTGCTCAAGGACGTATGCTATAGGGAATGGTTCGAATCTGTCTCCATTTTCGGTCACTCTCCATATTACACCTTGTTTTGAGAAGACGTTATACGAACAGCTGTAGGGTTGTGTAAAGTATTTAATGGTGGGCCGGGTTCCACTATAATGTGTTTACATGTTGTTTATCTCTTTTTCTACATAACGAGACGAACTGGACGCTATGATGATTTAATTCCACAATTTTCCTTTCTTGCCAAAAAAATGTAAAGTTCCCCATCACCTTTCCATCTGTCTGACCATACGTCCGTATACTCAATGAGGTCTAAGAGCTACAAAAACTAAGAGAGGAATTGGTTGTTCGCCAAGCATATTCTTGGATATAATTATACATGTTGTTCCGTAGAAAAATTCAACAATAATTAAAAAACTGTTCAAAGCGCCCTATGCGAAGGACTTATAACAAATAACAAACATAGATTGAAATTAAAAAGTAAATATTTTTCAATTTCTTGTAGATATTTAGTGAAAGTTGGAAATTATTGAGCCCTGGGAAATGTCCGGCAACGGTTTGTCATACGAAAAATATTCGTTGAAAAGGTTTGGCCGCTTTAGTAGCATGAGGAATACGAACTTTTACAGTTAGAATAATATTCAATCAAACTTATATCAGAATAATTATCAATTATTAAGAAATCTAAGCTAAAAATAGTAAGGCATCGAAATATTTTAGGCATCGCGTAGCGAAGGAATTGAAAGAAAGAGACTGCGCGTTCGTAGATAAGTTTGATTGAAAGGCCGTGGAAAATGATTTGGAGAAGTGAAAGCTTTAGAGCGATATATTTTGGGAAGAATCTTTGCGCAGTAACTTCTCTAAACTTTATAGAACTCTCTCTATTCACTTCCCCTCACAAAAGGGTTCCTTACGTAAAATCATTTCCGATACCATTCGTTACGACTTATGCCATTTATCAGAAATAATCTTCGCTTTTGTAAATGAAACATTAATCATTGTCGTTTTACCTAAGCAAACGAACTTGACAGTGACACTGAAATTATGCTTTACGTAAAATATTTCAACAAAAAAACAAAAAAAAGTACAAAATCATACATAAATTAAAAATTATTCTCTAACTGCTTATATAAACTTGTAAATATTTATTTAATCACTAAATGACGGAACCAAAAGTTTATTTCCTTGCAACAATAACAACTTCTAACAATTGTTTATTAAATAACTTAATAACGCCGCGAATGAACAAACTCGTGTAAAATATTTCATGAATTGATTTTTTGTGAGAATTTTTTTTCACAATTTCTATATACATATATATATATATATATATATATGTATATATGTGCAGGTATATATGTATTTTCAAACGTCATCTCTATACTCGAACATAATGCAAATCACTAAGCATGCGCAACTTGGACGTGTGTAATAAATGTTTTATTTATATGGTAAAAAATTACTATAGACTTTGTGAATAATGTTGTGTGCGCTTTAATGATATTAACTTGTGTTTGCAGTGTATGGAGTGTCAGCAACAAAACAATAACTTTGTTAAAAAAAAAAAAAAAAAAAAAACGCACACAGCATTGAATAAAAAAAGGCATTAAAATGTATTAAAAATAACTTAGAAAGCTACGTTCGATTTAAACCGAATCTCGGTTACCCACTACCTGCGAATAGTTAAAAGAAAGGAGGAAATTATCAAAGCTCTCATGAATTCAGAATCCAACCTATCAAAGAGAGGAATTTCCCAACGATGCAACGTACGCTTATCAATGCGATCGGTCAGTTTCCTGTTGAAGCCACTTTCGAAACTTTGAAAGTGAAAATTAAAAGGCAATTTTGAAAATCTCGTTGGGCGCAGCTTGTACTTAACGTGAAAAGAGCTGGGAAAAATGCAAAAATTCCAAAACCTCTTGTTAAAGATATCCGTCCCTTTCAAATCTGACATCAATGATAAGAAGTGCAACAATTTTGGAGCCGTTGGGGGGAGTGGGGAATTGCACATGCCTTTCATTCACTGCCTGAATATTTATATCAAATTCCGTTACCTTTATTCCGATCGTATTCGACAGTTTTAAGAATCCTCTCATGCAGAAATATGGAACACAAATATGTCCCGATTGAAAATTAAACATGCTTGCACATACACATTCACGGATGGACTGACGAAGGGACGAGCAAGAAACCGACACAGGATACGCAACGGGTTACTACGCGACAAAACAGACACGGACGTACATCTTTCAATTGATATGTGTTTTTTGTTGTTGTATTGTCGGCAGAATTAAATCGAATAAAATATACTGCAATTTATTTGGAATGGAAGAGGATTCGTAACTTGGTCCGCGTCTCAACTAAAACCTTTTCACTTTTCCAGTATTTTGATGTCTGATGCCGGCAGGAATCAAGAATATCGGTAAATTTCAGCTTTCAACTGTGCTGCTTCTTTTTTTTTATTTTTCCCTTTTTTTTTTTGTGTCGTTGAGGATATTCAAAATTTTAGCTTTATACGGAGAGTTATCGTAATCACGTACGCATTCATTTGCAAAACGCATCCGGGTTCAATGAAAACAAACATCTGTTACAAATTAAGATTAATATCCTAACTACTGGAAACGAGAGTGCGGCAACAACATGCAGTTATTTAGTTGAACAGACAAACACATAAATAAACATCGCTAAAGCAATTCAGTTTTTCGTGAGCGAAGTGAGCGGGAGTTGGTGATCCGTACTGTTTGTTGTTACAAACAGACTAACGAACGAAATATTACTTTACTTTCAACCTCTATGTGTTAGTTATAGAAGAAAAAAAAAATCAAAAAAAAAAAAAAATAAATAAATAAAAATAAAAATAATAATAATAAATAAAAAAATGTAGGAAAAATAGAGAAGAACAAAAAAATGATTTTTTTTTTTTTTCTAAAGCATATTTTTGCAATTCAAGGTTATTTGCTTACTGCGATACGTTCCACGTTTAAAGTGTTTTAAAGTTATACAGAAAATGGCTGTTAGCTAAGCAAGCACTCGCTTGTACATAGTGTAGAGATTTTTAAAATTAATAATAAATAACTCGACGGCGATCATTAGCGAAACAGTATGCGATTGTCTTTTGTTCTAAAGCATTATAAAGTTTTGCACTTTGTTGTTGTGAACTGCACACTAATATGAGTATGTGTTCAAACATTTTCTATAATTAAGATTTTAATACACTTTACGCAAAACTCCCATTAGCCTTAGAATGTTGTTTTTTTTTTTGTGGTTTCTGAAAGATTTATAAGCTTTGTATGAAATACTCGTGACTACTGATATTTAGACCAACAACTAACGCTTAGCAGCAATTTTTATTAGACCATTAAAAGATTTCAAAAATTTGAAAGAATTCTCTACAATACTTTTATTGTAATTGCATTTGAAATGTTGTAAGACCATTAAAGATATAATAAAATATAGCAAAGATTTATGATAAATTCCTATTGTCTATCACACCCTCGTCTGATACAGTTAGCGAGATAATTGTGATGTGTCGTGAGATGACCGACTATTCAAACATAGTCGACTAAGTGTAAGGTCACCATAGGTAGGACGAAAGCATCATGCTTAGTAGACAAAGATCTAGTTGGTAAAGGCATACATACGACTTGGATCGCAAATCCGCTAGTAATCTGGCATCTTCATCAAGCTCAAATTGAGGAATGAAGTAATTGAACATCTTATGGTTGGACGAGACCAACAACGGAAAGACCTGCGCTACTCTACACCAATTCCTTCATAATAGTATACGTTGTGTAAGAAAACACGTTCTCCTGTTAATCGTCGAATAGGAAAGACGCTTGCATCCAAACAAGTCTATATAAACTTTTAAAAATTTCGAACTGTAGATCGAACATTAAGTTTTTTACATAGACATCAAACGCACAAAACACAACAGACGTCTAAACAATCTGTAATCAATTTGGCATATTACTTACTCCAAGTCGAGTGATGGAATGCGAACTTTTTTACTATTATGTGATTCTGGGTGTTGTTTATACTCCCACGAACTTAACATGGCGTCACACAAATCCTGTAGAATATAACCGCCCCTTGCAATTTAAGTTTTTACGTCAGTACGGGATATTCAAGTAGTACCAAGATCACGCCCCCAATTCTTCTGCTTTTAGTTTGTCCTAGCAACGAAAACGTCTCATATAACTAAGGGGAGTGCTCTTCGAAATCGTTAAGTAATTCTAGTAGACGTTGTTACAAGCGCCTTGAAACAAGATTTCAAGAAGAAGATGAATTTTTGAAAACGGGCAAAGGCAAATCGACAACTACGAACAACTACTAATATCTGCACGAATTAGGAATAATTGACAAACTTAGCGCAGCTTCGATATCAGAGACTTTCTTGTTGCGGAATATATTCGGTGCAAAGTGCGTATGTAAATAATCGCATCTTAATTGCGAATAATCCAATTAGCTTAAAGTGCATCCAGCTATCCAGGATATCCAGGATATCCGAGTAAAGGAACCGCAAGTTTGAAGAGTACGAGAGTTGTAATAGAATCCTTCTGTCAAGGTAATATGTCATCGTTCATTGTCATGTTGAAAAAATCCTCTATCCCTCCTGGTGGCTCGCTCTCAATACAATTGATTTTTTCATGAGGTTTCATCAATTCATAATATAATCGTTGTATGGCTTTATAGAAACACCTTGAGAAAGCGAATATTCGATTTAGTTCTTGATAAGGACACACAGCACAATCCATGTTAATCCGTTTAGATTACAATGTTTGCCAATCCGAACAGGATAAGATTGTTTCAAAACGAAGACCGTTGTTTTTTGTTTTATTCTGCACATTGAAATGGATTTCCTGTCAAAGTTAGTTAGTCAGTTTTGTAAGTGTTGTTAGTGGACGCTTTTTGTCCTTTATCTCTAAATTCATTAGACATAGACTCGGCCCACTTAGGGTTAGTTGTTAGTGTGTAGAAATCTTACAGAAATACGTTATCAAATATTAATTGAAACGAGTAGAAATCGAATATGAAATAAAATAAGTGAAAGGAAACAACGTAATTAAGTTATGCAGTCAATATGAACGAAAGATCGAAAATGTTGCGAAAATGCGAATAAAATATTTGCTCCGTTTTTATCAGTCATATTGCGCCCAGTTCGTGAGGCTCAGCGATCAGTCGGAATTCGGGGAACTATTTCCAAATATTTTGAAAATAGCACTTGGACCTGCTTTTACCTTTGCCTTTTACAATGTATGGATGATTTACTTTTCACAAAATTATGCACTTTTCCGTAATCACTTCTTTGCACTTGAGCTCCACTTGGCTGTTAAAACTGTGAACTTTTAAAATAAAAGTTGAGAAGAAAGCAGCATCTAAATAGGAAAGTAAATCTGGCAGAAGGGCGCCCAAAAAAATATATTGCATTCACAGTATATAAAAGAATATGTGCATAACGCTTTAGCAAGCGTTAGCAAGTAAAGAATGTGTTGCGCAACATTCGATTCAATGTGAAGGTCACCGCAAAATCACTTGATATACAGCAAATTCTTCCAAGATATGCCTAAGCATCTATCAGCTGGAGAAGCTAAGGAATATATTTGTTCGGTGTGAGTTATTAAACACATCAAATTGAAGAAAGAGTATTAAGTTAACGAAAAAAAAAAAGGAAATGCAATTAATTTTGAAACACCTTTCGCTTATCAACAATATTCGCAGTCATTCAAAATCTTCAGAAGTTTCGACATAAGACTTAATATAATACATATATGTATACACGCATGCATGCATATATATATAGAAAAACACGCTTTTCAGATCTCTGGAAATACAAAATCACGCCAGGTAATCTGGTAGCGGTCATGCTAATGAACACCGAAAGATGGAAGAAATTAATTGGTTTTCTGCAAGACATGCTTCGATATAAAGCCATACGAAGACGACATCCGAACTCCTAATCTCAGGCGAGGACGAGTGAGGTGGACCGCTTTGGGGAGCATCAAGAATCCATAAATATTAATGTCGAGATAATAAGAGAGCGGCTCCGAGATGGCTTTTTACCCGAGTGTAGGGCGACTAGTTGGCAGTGCGCTGCCACTACGTCCACAAAAAAAAAAGAAGATATATATATATATATATATACATATGTGTATACATACATACATACATATACGCATATATCTAATACATGTTAGCTCTTTTCGTTTAGCAAGTATAGCTGTTTTATATAAAATATTCTCTAATATATAAGAAGCATAAAAACACACATGGATATGTTTTCGTTTAACCCCATTTTAAATAGCATCTTTCTTCTCCTCTTTTCTTTTATATCTAAGAGAGATTATCACATATTTTCATCAAGAAATGATCGTTCGACATTTCACTTCATGGCTTCGCATTTGACCTAGTTTCACCTAAAATGTTAAAAAAAAAAAGTTTTTTTCCTTTCTTTTTTTCTTTACCTTTTTTTTTTTTTGCGGCCATATTATGCTGTGCTATGTTGTTCAGGTTATAGATCTATATCTAAATTTGTGCTCTTTATCAACGACAACAACATAATCACACACATACACGAGACCTCTAGATATATATTTAAAAGCTATCGCTGAACAATGACTTGAAATCAAAAAACAGTCGAATTAATAGAAAAAAAAAAAAAATATTTAAAAAAATCTCACTTAAAAATATATAACATTAGCTATCCACAGAAAATACAGAAAATATAGTCATACAATTACATTTGCATCCCTTTACACACACACACACACACACAGACTTAACCTTATATATATTACAATTTTGTATTCCTTTGCTAATCGCACCTTCATTCAATGATTATTTTATCGTGCGTACCTATATACACTACCTACACTTAAGTGACACGCATGTATGTAGAAAGATCCGTAATCGGTCGCGCTTATTTTTACAGATAAGCACACATTAACAGTTTTAGTAGGTCTATCTCAACATATTTAGTTGATGGATTTCTCTCCTTTTTTTGCTTTTCTTCTTCTTTCAACGTTATTCCTATAATTTATGAATTTTATTGTTTATTTTTGTTGCTGTTGTTGCCTTATTTCAACAGAGATATTGCTCCTATTGCTGACGCTGAATGTTGTTGACATCATCTCCAAGTTTCGTTTTTTTTCTTTTTTTCTCTTTTTTCGTTTTCTTTTGTTTTCGCTTTTTACATACTAACTGTGTACGTCTACATTCCCACATACACTGTATATGCACAAAATATCGTAGATATCTCTTTAGCTTAGAAAAAAATTACGCAAGGTATGCGTTAATATTACGTGCAATAGTTACGAAGTGCAAACAATGAAATAAATAAATTGGAGAGAGAGAAAAATAATGATCAACGCCAATCCTAAGGCGCCCTACATCAGCTAACGCTTATCTTATTCTTTTATCCATTAAATAAAACTTTTTGTTCTTTACATTCTTCACGAGAAGAAACAAATATTATGCATAAGTTAGTAGCAGTAATAATAAAAACGAATTCATTGAACCTGACTTACTGTTAAACGCTTAAAAACCTAGAAGGAAATTGGAAAAAAATAAATAAAGAAATAAAAAAAAACGTTACGACTTAACGATCGGCAGTTCAACTCAATTGTTTCGCTTGATTCTGTTTAGTTGTAAATAAATCTGACACCCTTTCCGCCGAAATTACGAGATTGTAATTTGAAAACTTTGGCGAAAACATCGAGCTTCAATTTGTTCTTCAATTCTCTTGCAAACTCTTCTCGCATTAAGTTTAAAAGTTAGCCGTTCGCATAGACTCGCTCGCACATAGTATAAATCTGATAGCATTATATGTCTTGCTGATGCATAGGAAACATCGCTTTCTTCAGTAACATAATTGATTTGACTTGTCTGTCTGTCCTTTTTCCTCTTGTATTCCGATTATCTCAAGATTTTATCTAGAAAACTTTAATTAAACTTAAAGTAAAACCCGGCCCGTTTATTCTATTATTCGGACTCTCTTGTATTGTTGGCGTTTTAGCAGATATGTCGTTACGATCTATTAGTATGTTAATGTAAGGCAAAGTAAGTGAGTTATCTTTTCCATAAGTTAGGTTAGATTCGCGGATGTGTATTATGTGAGCCTTTTCACACACTAAAAAAATAGAACAGGGTATTAAGTTTATGAAGATGTGTGCATCGCCAAGAAAATCTTAAGACATTACTATATTAATCGATTCAGAGCCATTTTTTACATTTTAAAGACACCTACCCTTGTATTTATGTGTCCGTCTGCCCATCTGATCTCTGTTGATATAGAAATTTCTATTCTCAAGCTATAACTCGCGAATTTTCGAGATCCTTCCACGAAGTTCGGCACACTGTCACGCTTTGGCTCAAGAACGATCTCTAATGTCTCCCCATACAAGCCATATTTTCTTTGCCATTTTTAATATATAGCGACGAAGATCAGCGGGAAATAGTACTTTGATATGTGGACTATTAAACCCCTTCTCATATAAATGCTTTTATCAAAAATAATTTGTTATTTTACAATAGCAACTAACTTTTGGCATTTTATGATGGAAATTGTGTCCCCAGAATAATCGTTTCACGTATAAATTTACTGTTTTGAATATGAATCCCATTTGTCCATTCTTTTTGATCGTTTCCATATAAGACTATTCCAAAAATTCATTTCCATATAAGTGCGGTGTTTTATTTCACATAGAAGTCGTCGCAGGCGAAGCGATGTAACGATTTTAGTTTGTCTTATTTTATGGTTTTAACACCTATGTACTTTGACATTCCTGTCGCGCAAGTGCGAAAAGGCAATAATAATGAGAAGCACGAGGACTGGAATCGAAACCGATACAAGTCCGTGATTTATATCGGAAAAAAATGCGATTTTCATCCCGAGACTGTTCTCAGTGCAGTGGTTAGCTGTTCACCCAATAGATTGCTTAGTAAGCGAAATTATTATAATTGTAATTGATCAGCGGAACAAACCAACTTCTAACGTGCGATGAGTTTATCACCGATCAAATTAATACTTTTGCAATCCATTCAGGCAAGGGCCAATGCCCTTGAAACGTGATTTTTCAAAACGAAAGCCTCCAGCAAATCATTTCAATAAAATGGGGACACATGCGATCCCAATTAAAGAACTCAATTATGAAAAGGGAAGGCTCGGTGAGGAGCATCCTTAAATGATTATTTAATAAATTGTTAACCAAAATATTTGTGGCTTTTTTCAATTGCTGCATGTGTGTAGCTATTGCTAACTAGTTCACAACATTGGGTTTTCAAAGCAAACTTTTAGCTTTTTATCTCAATTTATTGCGAACAATCCAATCAAAACAAACGTAACTAAGTCGATTGAAAATCTGTTCGTAATTTAAGAGGACTTGCATTTTCATTTGTCTACAAACATCTTTTCCGTATCTGGTAGTGAGTGATTCTAAAATTTATTAGAGACACACAATATTTTACTTGTTTGCAAAAATTTCCAATTGGGCTTATAATTCGCCTCGAAATAATTCGTACATCACTTCCGTACACCGGCTACGCATGCAGCACATCAATCTATTTGCACGAAAAAAAAGATCGCTTGTTTTTTTTTTTTTTTTTTTTTTTTGATATATGTGAGTATATGTGAGCACATTTATAAGTTACTTAATTAGATCAATGACTGGGGGTATGTTAGAGATATTGGCGATTTGACAATTTCTTGTACGCACTACAAAATATATGCGTATACGTTGGATGCTGAGATAACGCAAACGAGTAACCTAAACAAGTCTTAAGGAGTCTCTTACATGACATGAGAGAAAGTAAAGGTGAGTATGTATTAAATTATATGGAATATTAGTGATCTGAATTATGTAACTTAGTGGTCATAGTCATAGTTGGGGATATTTCAAGTGAATCGTCTACAATATTATTGGATGCCATGAGCTTAATCGACCAGAGCGACTTGCCATACATAATATATGTATGTCATGTATAACACTTTGTATGCCTCTCTCAATTATCAACGCGTTACTGATATATTTTATCGGTCTATATGAGTAGTACGATATATTTCCTATCTCCCTCTAACTTCCCCCTTCCTCTCCCACTGTCTTCTCGATCTTTGGCTCTTTTCCTCTATCACTCTCTCTCTCTCTCTCATTCGCTCTCTCTCTCTCTCTCTCTCTCTCTCACCCTTTCTCATTTTTTTGAATGTGTTATTAACTAATAGGAATTGAAAATGAAATAAACTATAAATAGAATAAATAAATAAAAACTATTTCAAAGGCAAATCTACAGATACTGATGGAGACTTCATACAAACCTCTATGAACGCATGAGAGCGAACAAAAAACAAATTCGTACAATTTTGTCCTTGACACAGCGGGTGCGTCCAATTGGAACATTATGTGCATGTAAACACAAAACTCAAACATAACATTAATACTAACAAGCATGTGTTAATAAATAATGATGTTTTTTTTTGTTTTTTTTTTTTTTCTTTGTTCATTTTATTTTTTCAAAACAATGTTATAAATAATTTAGAGAAATTTGTGCGCTCGTAAATGTGTAAAATAACGACATTTTAAATTAATTTAAATGATGTGCGCGGGCAATGTGCACAGATGTGAATGCATAGATCTAGATGGATAAACTTGAAAGAATTTATAATATTTCTACAGATATAGAAAGAAACTAAAAACTAAAAAACATGATTTAATCATCAATTATTCGAAATAATTTCTTAAGTAAACAGTTTTTCTTCTTTTATTGAAAAAAAATAAATAAATAAATAAATAAAAATCACTTTTTTTTTTTTAATTTACTCATAAATATTAATATATAAAAAACAAGCACACGAATATTTTTTAAATATTTATTTATACAGCAAACAAAAAGACAACAAAAAAAAAACAAATCAATTCAACGTGATCATCACGACAAACGCCATAAAAGTATGTGTAAATGATTATGAGTTTTTCCTTTACACCACCAACCAATCCATCTTATTAATCCAGATGTTTGTAAGCCACCCCTAGCGATACTTGCATTGACGAAACTTAATGAAAAATTTATTAGAGAAATACATGTTTAGAAAAAGAAAACAAAAGGCAAATAAGAAACATGATCGGCATGCGATCATACCCTCCCTCAGTCAAATGTGGCTCAGTTTTGATTCATCACATTTTATTATATACATATATGTATGTGCATTTCTTCTTTTCGATTCGCACTGCATACGAAATGAGCTGAAAAATGTTGCGCTTGTAGTAAATCTCTTCATAATTAACTTAAAGACATTATCTTTTCCTCATCTCTTGTTGACATTAAACAACACTAATAATATAAAAATAAAAATAATAAATAATGATGATGATGAAGATCGTCAAGACTGACATTAAAGGGCTGCATAACAAACATGCTCGTAAGCTTTAAGAAATATGTACAACTTTGTCTTGAACCGAATTCTAGATACCCTTCACTACTTCATCGGTATGCTTTCATTATTTTCATATCTATATAGATAGGTGGGTATAAGATAAAAATCATTTTTATCCTAAACTTAATGTACACTTGTTTTTTTATACGGTTTTTCGAAACTTTTTAATCCGGTTTTCTGTTCAAGAAATTTAGGAAAATAAATGAAATAAAAGTTAATAGAAAAAAAACTGAGATGTCATTTGTTTTTTTTTTTTTATTGCTCATTAAAAATCATTTATTAGCTAATTCGCATCATTTATATTGTCTGCTCGGCATTTATCTAGCAAATTGTCCATTTTCCCTTTTGTCCTGTTTCTAATCCCCCTGTCGTCTGTATTATTGCAGTACAGTACAGTAAATTATCTCACATTTATTTCGTTTATCTTAAACGCACAACATTTCAGAACATAAGAATACATTTTATTTCATGCTTTTAAATTTGCACTATAAGCCTTTGCAAAATGCACGTGCGGAAAAAATGTCGTATGAAACAATATCAAGAAGACCGTGTGAAAAGAAAAACCGCTAGGAGGTGTCAAAAACAGTATAAAAAAGACTTTGTAAAGAAAGCTACATAAAAAACGATTTAAAAAGGACCGTATAAAAAAAGTTCGATTTAAAGCCTCACAAAAATAAAAGAAGAAAACTTGGAAAAGTCAGCATATAAATGTTACAAAGCCGCGTGAGTAGCAGAGTAAGCAAACGACTAACAACTCAATGATCCTGGATTGTCGTCGTGTAAGTGCGCTAGAGTTCTCAATGCAGGCGAGCATATGATCTAATTTATCGGGCAGCAAATAAATAAATAATGTTACCGTAACATATTTCGGGTAAAGCGAAAAAAAAGCATGAAAAATATCCGCTTAAGAATGCGAGTAAAAACACAGCAAAACGACGTAAAACTGAATGAAAAGTGAGTACAGTAAAAAGATCAGATAAAGTTGCCGATATGAAAGAGTCAGTGTGAGCGAGTCGAAATTTGAAATTCGAAATATCGTTTGTTGAATTTTCTAAGCTTACGATGTTTTTTTAAACCACCCAGGAGGCACTTTCCAGGCGGTGGTTAATAAAGATCAGTCAAAAAAAAAAAAGGATGGACAGATGACGAAAGGCTGACTATGAATTTGAAGTTAATTGACTTATTGCAACGCATTCCCAAATATTACTCAAGCGATCAGCAAACTAACATACCGTTACTCACTGATGGCGGATATTTGCAAGCATTTCTGCATTGATTCATGGCATCTCAAAGGTTTCTCATTAACAAATGAAAAAAAAAAAAAAAAAAAACAGAACAACAAAAAAATAGTTTACCACACTTTAAATCTACCGCAAAACTGGGCGTACACATTAGCATTTTGAATGTGTGCTTCAAGTTAATAATAATTCTTTTAACATTTATGTTTTTATTTAAAATGAATTCAGAAAAGCTTTTTCGTTTCGTTTCTTTTTTTTCTTTTTCTTTTTCTTTTTTTCAAAAACTAAAACTCTCATCAAAATTCATTAAAGAAGAATAATTCGCGAATTTATTATATTTAAAATGACTTAAAGAGGGGAAAATAACAAAAAAAAAAAAAAAAAAAAAAAAAAACCATCACATATATCCATTAGAAATAATTTAATTTAGTTACATACACGTAGGCAAACATATACCTTAAAAGTTAATAGGAGATGGAGTGGTGCTTAAAAAAACGATTTATACCACATTTATACCACATATGAATATTATATAAACAACAGATTGGGGCAGTTGGGCAGTTGGAGAGTTGGGAAGTTGGCTTCACTTTTCATTTCACGTTGATCTCGTTTAGTCCAATGTTTCATGTGTGTGCGTACAGGTCGATAACGCGCCAAAACCGTTTTCATATTACAGAAGATTTATTTATTTATTTATTTTCTCTTACTTTAATTTATAGTTATTTCCTTCCTCCATCTTTTACTTAAGATCATTAGCAACAGTTCAGTCCTTTCAATTTCGTGTATCGATGCTTTGCAAAATTTTATTAAGCGTGGGTGGTGTGTAAACACATCTTATTCCAAGTGAAGTTTTCAAATTTACACAAAAAAAAAAAAAAAAAAAAAAAAAACGATGGGAAAAACGAACGAAATATTATTCGATTGGCATGGAACCTGACACTCACTGTAAATGCTGTCTAAGGTAACTGAGGTTTATTTTTTCAGACTACATTTTCTACATTTGTTTCTTCTTCTTCTTCTTCTTCTTGTTTTTTTGTTTATAAAAAATACTTTTTTGTTTTTAAACTTCAATTCAAGGAGCCTTCGCATACATAGGTGTGTACACGCAATCTTAAGCTACTATACTAAAATTATGCGGTAAGTGGAAAGACTACGAAATAAAAAACAAAAACAAAACAAGACCGTAGACAATTTAATATTAATAATTTCAAACTAATACGATTTAAAAGTTCCACATGAGATGATTTCGATTTTTTTTCGTTTCATTTCTTCTTCAAGAAAATGAAAAGATTATAATGTTACGCATAAATATTTTTTCGTTAAGACCCAAGAGCCAAGCCAAGGTATTAACTAAATTTCTATTAAGCCATATCGTTAGCATAAAATCATTTTTCTTCAGGTGCAATTATTCTACAGGTGCGTAACATTCTACATTTTAGGTACGGCTGCTCTGCGCGATTAATAATAATAATAATAATAATAATAATAAATACCATGCAATTAAGTTACTCACAAAAATATATAACATTTTTCGCACGAATGCCTTCGTACATTGATCACTTCTCCACCTTATAGCTATCATCAGAAAATGGTAAAGTATTAATTATGGAAATATTTATCATTTATCAAAGAAAAGAATAAGCTGGATATGGTTTCATATATAAACTTCTATAAACTTGGGAATCACTGGGAGATGCTACCATGTAGAATATATTACATTCTGTACCACTTGCGATAAGGGGATATTAAGTTTGTGCGGCAGGGGAGAAAAATTGAAAGCTTTTATTATGCAAATCGACTTGAAATCATTTTCTAAATGAATTCAAGCATGTCTGTCTATCCATAGATCCGTCTGATTGTGGTCAACCTACAAGCCGCAATTTTTTAGATATTTTACTCGAAATTTGGAACTCTCACGTCTTTTCACTCACGACCGAACCCTATTAAAAATGGATCGGATTGGACAACTTGTGCGAGCCATTGCATTATATAAAAAAAAAAAAATATATAACAATTTGGAAAAATCAAAATTTTCACAAAAGCCCTAAGTAATAATATTTCTAGATTTCAAATTGATACAAGATACTTGATCCATCTGTGTACCCATTTTTTGAACCATCTGCCATATGAACTTTCCAACAAAAAGTAAACTTTCATAAGATGAAGAAAATGTCATAAGTTTTATAATTCTATGATGAAATTTAGTTCACGTCACTTATTTGCCATAGAAATTCCTCAACTTCCCCAAATTTACACCCCAGTGGCCAATGTTTTAGATAAAGATTGTTATGAAAAGTAGTCCTTTTTTAGGGAAAAAAGGGCTTCGAACCGTTGTTGGTGAAGATAAGTCTATAATAACAATGCCATCAAAATTAACTTTACCTAATTTTTATCATGTGGCCCACACAATATAAGGCGCCTCCGGCAAAGTATGGCTTCGTGGACCGAAAAGGTTGACATTTTTATTATTTTATGATGAAAATTGACCGATAATGTAATAAAGATATGTAGTGCATATGTAGTTAGCGGTAGGTTCAATTTTTCAACATGACGTCGTATGAAGGCTCCTACACGGAAACACACACGAATATGAAGTACAATTCTTGGATATTTTATAATGAAAGTAAACAAATACGAATTGTAGTAAGCAAAGTAGTGTAGGATATTCAATGGTCGGCCTTTTAGTGGGCTTTCATTTTACATGAGAAAAATTTGTTTAAAATCAAGAATAATAAATTCGTTGACAAAGAAATTGACTTAGCTAAACTTGGACCACATCGTCTCACGTTTCTGTTTACCTTCTCCTGCAA
>CCAG010022741.1:0-34573 GCA_001077435.1 Glossina morsitans morsitans
TTCAAAATTTCTCTGATCATAAAATCAAATAATTTCTGATTGATTTATAAATTTCTGTTTGTTATTAGCGAAATGCAGGACATTTTTATCGTAATTTTAGAATTTACATCTTTAGTTTCCTTTTTACATATATGTAGAGACTACTGTCAGTTACTGCAATATATTGATTTACAATATTACATAAAAATTTTTACTTACGGCAACACTGACAATAGGATGACGCATTTGACGAAGAAAAATATAATTCAAAAGAAAGAAAAGATCTGTAGTTTAATACGAACATTAAATTATTTCACTTAATTAATTAAAAACATGTCAAGTGATGCAGTATAGGAGCAAATATTGACTATTTTAAACCACAAATTCTATAAAAATCAAAGGACCAAGAATAAAATTGATAGCTGAAGTGAAATTGATTATCAAATTTATAAAGAGGAGGGAGTGAAGTGATGTAAATCATCAGCCGTAGAAGTGAGCGAAAGAATTGTTTGTCTGTGGATGATAAAGTGTTTGTGACAAAGCTTAGGAAAGAGACGAGCTGTAATCATTACATGGAAAGCAAATCGACTGCATAACAAGCTTATGTTCACATCAGTTATACGAAAAGGAAATTTCGGCAGATTAACTGCCAGCTGTCGAATAAATATTTTTCTTCTATACATATGAAAGCCTTCCAAAACGTGCAAATTTCTTCCAGTATATTTACTAATAAGTACTTTGCAGTCGTTGCATTTACTCGACAATTACTCTATTGGTCCGTTTAATAAACGAAATCTAGATAACCGCCCATTAGATGCCCTGCAGAAAAAATGAACAAATGATGTGCTTATCAATGCAACTTACTTGCCTAAAAGAGCTGTAGCTGCACTTAATCGGCTTGGATTTCTTTTTTGGTTTTTTTTTTTTTGTGGATGTGTGTTAATTTTTGATTATTTAAGTTGCTGGAAACAATAAAAAATAAACACAATTTTCGTGTTACGAACGCACAGTTATCAAAAAGGACCAAGGGAGTTCCACGCTCTTCTCTTCCTCCTAAGATCTCGCTCTCTTCTCTTAATAAGTGCACGTTACAATTTGCAAGACATCAAGAAAGAAACTGTCTTCGCTGCTGCACAGCAGAGATAAAATTTAAATATATTATCATGGCGCGGGGTTTTGATCATTTATTTAAGCTTTTAATCATCGGCGACAGTGGTAAGTTTAAGAACGTTTACATGCTCTCACATTGTCAATTTTGTATGAAGTAGTAGTAGTAGTAAACAGCTATACTCAGCTGGGGTGTATATTAAATGCATTCGTAACTCCCAGTCCGACATATTAAGAACCCTAAGAACGATATTCTTATAGATTCAATCCTTTATTCCTGTTTTCTTTAATAATGACATTTCGACACGGAGAGACGTATATTGTCGCATGTGACCGTGACGTAACTTACGGGACAGTTCATTATGCGCATCACAGTATTTTCAAGTTTTCAACACAGGTGTTCCCCGCTTAATACGGTTAATTCCTACCGTGATGTAACGAAACCGTGTTATACGAAGCTTTTTAATTTTTTTTATTAAAACTAAAATATATGGAGTAGATATTTTGTAAGCCAAAAAAAAGGGTATGATGTTGTGTCGGAACCAAGTCTTAAGGTCTAAAATTTTATGATGAAAACTAATTATGAAATTTCGTTCCAAATATTCATATGAACGAAAAAACAAGCCGAATTTCAAATTTTTATAAAAAAAAAAAAATGAAATTCAACACTATGATGATGAAAAAGAGAAAAAACAACGAAAACTCCAAGTTTTCACACATTATAACATCAGGCGAGTGTGGTCGACTATTTCCGTTTTTTTTTTAGAATAAAAGTGGAAATTTATATCGTGTATCTTTTGCAGTTTACGGGTAACGAGCAAAAAACATGCAAAGCAAAGATGTTCTCAGTTTTTGCTTCATATACGTGTGGACGTTGTGGGCGTGTCCTTTCGCCAGTTTCAATCGTTTTCAAAGGATTTCGCAAATCCCTAGCCGATAGTTACCCCAGGCAGTGCAGAATTGGGCAGACTGACAGATGAGCAGACCGATATGCTTAAGTGCATTTCGAAGTTGAAACTGGCCAAGAATTTATGGGGTTTTTGAACCTTGATTCTGTACGTTATAAAATTGCTGAGGCGTAGCTGATTTTTTCCATTTTTATGTAGGTAGGTGTTGCCCAAACTTTCAGGTTTCTATAGCACTCTCTGCTGTAGTTTGCGAGTAATGAACAAGAAATCAATTTTTTACTCCCTTTGGAAGACAGAGGGGTTCTCATGATACTGTAGCTGTGTCCTTCGTTCGATATGGTCCATTTTCAATACCAACTTCCGTGCATGAACTTTCAATATTGCTGCAATTTTGTAGGCAATAGCTTCTTAAATCACATTCGGAAGTCGATTCAGAATTTGATACTAATCATAAATATATATATACTTTGTGGGGTCTCCGAAGCCTGCTTCTGCGTGTTGCAAACGTTTTAATAAAACTAATATACGCCTTATCCTTCGGTGATTGGTACAAAAATAATGATGACAATCACTAAATCAACTTTCATAAAAAGTTACAGCTAATGTAGTTATTTTTTCTCGCCAAGTTGAGACTCGTCTGATTAACGATCAAATAAAAGCAGAAATTAATTGAAAGAACATATATTCGATTTATTGAAATAGTGTTGTATCGAAATCGTGTTACAATATTCGCAAATTTTGCCCCGTGCTTTATAATGAATGTGTTAAGCGGGGGATGTCTGTATATAGTAATTGTAGGCGTGAATTTGTTACAACTTAGTATTTGGTATATTTCTTTTAGCCTGATGAGCGTAAAACTAAAGCATTTGATGACAAATTTTCCAGGCAGAGTTTTGAAGTGACATAAACGAGTTCAACAGGCAAACAGGTGGACCTACGGAAATGGGCATAACGCTAATAAAGAATATAAACACTTTCCGGAATCTCCGGCGAGCATATTTAATGCTTCGCACACCTGACAGACATTATCCACTCGGATATAAATAAATGCATGTAAATAGGTTTTTGTAAATTCAAGTCTTCTATGACGATCCACCGGTATTATGTTTTCAATTGTAGTTAAGAGTAGAACCGACATTTTTGCAAAGTTATTTTTAAATCCGAATAGAAATTATCGTTTGCCTTATGGTTGGGTATGAGTTAAAAACATCGAAAGCTCGTTAAGGAGGACAAGAAAATTTTGCAATCAACCCATGAATAGTTTATTATTCATTTCATATTATTGTTTGTGTATTGCGTGCTTGACGTGTGTGCTCGTTTGATAGGTGTTGGAAAGTCGTCACTATTAATTCGCTTCTCGGACGACACATTCTCTGGCAGTTACATAACCACAATTGGGGTGGATTTTAAAATACGTACTGTGGTAATCGATGGTATGCGAGTTAAGTTACAGATCTGGGACACGGCAGGTCAAGAACGTTTTCGTACAATTACAAGCACCTATTATCGTGGTACACACGGTGTCATCATTGTTTACGACGTTACGAATGGTGAATCGTTTGCCAATGTAAGACGATGGTTGGATGAAATACAGAACAATTGTGATGTAGTGAATAAAGTGTTGGGTAATATACTTGAAAATTTTAATTAAATATTATACACATAATTAATATGTTTATATGTTTGCGCATGTGCGCTTTTCTTTTCCTTAGTGGGTAATAAAAACGACGATCCCGATCGGAAAGTTGTAATTACTGAGGATGCCCAACGTTTTGCTCGTCAAATGGATATCGAGCTGTTCGAAACATCTGCCAAAGATAATGTTAACGTTGAGGAAATGTTCCTGTCGATCACACGACAAGTCCTCCAGCACAAGTTGCGTAATGCACAAAACGAGCAACAAAAAGATACAATAAACCTCAAACATCAAAAAAATAAACGAAAGAGTAAATGCTGCAGTTGAAACAGCAATGAATGCATTCCTTGCATCACTATATCTATTCGTTATCATAATCATCGTGCTCATTGATCACTTTCAGTTAGCAATAATAGACAACAAATGCAAATGCGTACTGTATAAAAACTTATTGTATAAAATGAATGATAAAAAAGACCAAATTAAGGAAGAACGAAAGAAAGAAAAAATATCGCATTTTCCTCTTTTTTTTTTTTTTTGTGCCTCTCTCTGTCTTTTTCTCTAAATATATATATATATATATATATATATATATGTATACAGTATTGCAGTAGACTGATACATTGGCTCATAATTCGTACGTGTTCCCTTTAGGTTCACATATCCAAATTATAGTTCAGCTTCTCAAACATAATTCAAAACCTTCGTCTATATCTAAATTTTTTGTAGTTGATATGAAAAAACTGAATGCCACTGCAAATTAATGGTTTTCCTTCCTTCAGCACAGTGAAAATGTAAAAATGTTTTAATCAATGTATATCTAAAATCCTTAATGGTTAAAAAAAAAAGAAAAAAAACTACATATTTTATAAAAATTTTTGCATTTTGTATTTAAGAAAAATAAGTAAATACTGTAGGCAACTATACCTATGAGGAATATATCCTTGCGATCGAAAGCAAACGGAAATGAATTTTTACACACCATACGTATAATAATTATATGGTATTGAATATGCGACACATTAAAATGATATTTTAGAATACATTGTAATAAAGAAGAAGAAGAAGAATACTTTGAAGAATTTGCTGAAATATTGCAGCAGCCTAGAAACCAAAAAGATTGGACTGTCTCATGAACTCTGAAGTATATGTAGGTTTTGACCATGTATTCAATTGGAACAGCGAGTGTCTTCTATTGATTGATAAAACAAGGCGTTGGATTTACTATAGCTGATAGCTTGTAATATATGTAGTAGCACTTTGCAAATCAAGCTAATCAAAAATCTCCATCAACACTAGCAAGAAAAATATTGCGAAAAATATATTGCGCATTGTAAAATGCGTATTCATATCCTTGGCAACATAGGATCATCACTTCTTCTTCCATTCCAAATCTTTAGCTATCTATAAACCTCTGAATCGCTTCTGAACAATTGTAGCGATGATAATCATTAATGATACAATTCGGATGCTGGAAATGCAGTCATGCATCTTCCACTATCGGTTGAAGAAAAACTGGGAACTGCAAATAAAAATAAAAGCTTCAATGTATGGACACGAACTTGTGTCACAAACAACGGCATTAGAAAACGGATCAATGAAAAATAAAAAAATTTTCGATTTCTGTTTCGTTTATTTAACGAAAGCAAAAGCTTAAGATAGACTGGTCCTGGTTGGTTGGTATCTTTGTATATCTTTATTAGTCATACATACATCAAATGATACTTCTATTATGAGACATGTTCAACGAAGTAATAAAAAACTCTTCATGAATCAAAATTAATACGAAAGAAGAGTTGCAAAAACTCCTTTCACCATCACGGAAAATAAAGGTGATGATGATCAAAGATACGGCGCATTACATAATTTTTTGCAAATTATTTGAGTTCCACAAAAAGCAATGAAACGTCGCGATAATTGTAGTGGTAAAGATTCAAGTTCAGGTCCAGTACAGAGAGAAAAAAAAAGGCGCTTGACTCGTACAAATAGGAAAACATAGTCACCTAACAATAAAAATTATTAAGATCAACTAAGAAATAATAGATACGAACTTTCCAAATTTACAAGAAAGCAATATTTAGTTCGGGTTAAATCTTGTAATAATCGTCACATGATTTGTTGCTTTAATACCGACAAGGAAACAATTTCCACAAGAAGTAGTCGCCGGACGAGGTAAACAAAAACATCATAACTTCGACGTAGCATTTAACGCAGCATTGTTTTTACCACTGTATGCCATTAGATGCAAGCACGTACGTATCTGAAAGTTAACTTTCGTTCGCGGTTAAGCCGATAATTGATAAACGCACGCACGCAACGTTGGCTGATCTTCTATCTTCAGTTTAAATCTGTATGGAGAAACAAAGGTCCTGCAAATAAGATAATTTCTTACCACCTTTTCTCATGTCATCATCTACACATCGAAATGAATGACTTTAGACCCCTGCGTAAAGCAACATCAACTATTTTGCTTTCGGGTAATTCGACAAATATGGAAGAGTGTATTTAACATCTGTTGGGTTTACGTAAATCCAAAAAAACCGATCGTCATCGGCCAATGCTGATTGCTATCACGTACGCGATTCCAAAGCAGCCGCGAAAAAGAGAAAAGCAAGACACTAGTTATGTATCTTTTAGTTAACTAACTGTCATTTGCATGGCGTACCTTGAGACCCATTTGTGTGAGAGTTATGTATAGCTTTCGTCATTCGAAATTTATTTCGAAAAAATAATGGGAAAACGAGGGCCAAATTTGACGTTTGTTCATTTGCAACGATGCAATCGTTAACAAAATCATACAAACGTAAATAAAAACAAAATTATGTAAAATTTTTCATAAAATGAAATGAAGGAAAATAATTTCATATAATTGCATGGAACACTTGATATGAAGGTTGTATCAAACCTGATAGGTATTATTACAATCACCTTAGTCAAGCTATTCATACCAGACCATTGTGCAATACGATCAAGATCAACACTAATTCAATTGATCGAGCCATCTGCAAGTGCACGAGGACAAGAGAAATAGATCCGTGGATCACTTGCATACAAACGACGGTTGTAGCTTAGATGGAAAATAACTAAACTGTTTATGAAATTATTAAAGAAAATCGGCCCTAAAATAGAGCCTTGCGAAACACCAGATCAAGTACCTTTGATTCCAAAACAAGAAATTCCCACCTTAATAAACTAAGATCGATTACTTAGGTAAGATCTAAGAAACCACACAGCTGGGACTGGAACCGAAATAAAACTTAAACTTTTCGAAACATTAACTACGATTTGCGGCATCCAAGCCCTTGGCGAAATCAAATAAAACTAAAATTGTTAAATTGCTATTGTCAGAGATTATTTTCTAGAAGACCTAAGAGCTCCTTCGAGTATCATTTTTAAATTGTAGAAAATTTTCATTTAAAGTGTCGCAGTTGACAGCACATTTGAACTGACTTTTCCACACAGTTGTAAATAAAAAATTTGTTGTTATGACTTCTTCAAAATAAGGAGGAGGAGGAGCAATTGTTAGAGTGATCCGATCCAATCTAAAAGCACGTCGGCGTACCAAATTTCATCATAATATCTCAAAACTGTGACCTATAGGTTAGGAACAGACCTAAGCAGAGGAACACACAAGTTTAAATTCATTAAAAAAATAATTCTAAATCGCTCGGTATAATAAAAGGCGGGTGTGAGTTAAGTCCATTCGTGCAATCTCAGTAGAAGCTGTACCATAAATGGTGTCGGGCTTAAAAGCAATGAATCCGATGTCCCGATTCAATTCAGAAACTAGACTTATTGAAGTCCCATAACTATGGTATTATGAAGAAAAAAATATGTATTTCAACAAAAAAAGAAAATATATGTGTTAGTTAATCTAATTCCTTAGACTAAATTTGGTTCGAATATATTTTGATATTCGGCTCGCTCTTCAATGGCAACTAGGTAAAGGGAAAAAACTAGAAAGGGAATGATAGGGCAGAAATGTGCTTACTATCCCCCTAACTGAAGCTTTGGAGCAAATAATGGATCAAGAGAATATAGGCTTTACCCTCCACTATCATTGCATTGAAGGCTAAGAAGTTTTCGATATTTCAGTCCATGAGAAATAAAATTCAGAAATAATTAAGTTTTCGTTTTTTCTTCGCTTTCATGACTTTTAACAACGAAAGAGCATTTCTTTTTAAGAATATTTATAAATAAAATTATGAATAAGAAAAAGCAATTAACAAAATCAGCCGAAAAAGTTACAAAGACTGCATTGTGTAGACAGATGTAAGAATAAAGTTAAAATAAAATTTGAATATTAGTTACTAACAAAATATATGGCATAAAACATTAGTGAGATTAACGACTGTTGGCTGTTGGCTGTTGGCTGTTGGCTGTTGACTTATTTACATGTGGTACATGAAGTATATTTTGCGACCGGTTGAGTTCGAGCTTGACGGCAAGAGATCAAGGCATCGCCACTATAACCGGGCGGACATTTGCAAACGGCTAAATGAGCTTTGGGTTCACAGGTGGCACCGGACGCACATTTACCAATGCAAGGATTTACGCATTGGTAGTTAATGCAGGCTTTATGGCCGGGGCATTCGTTATTACTTGAACATTCACCCTGCAAAGCAAGATTGATTATGTTATTGGATGCATTAAGGAAAAAAATATTGGGAAATTATTATTATCGACTTACTCGTAGGCAATGAGTTAAGGCATTGCCGGTGTAACCAGGCAGGCAATTGCAAACGGGACGTTCACGTCCAGTATTATCATGACCGGGAATGCAAATAGCATTTGTGCCGCAAGGATTTGGCTCACATAAATCTTCTTTGGTGAATGGACGACAGCGCACAAATGGATCGCCCGTCATATCACGAGGGCAGCTGCACACAGGCGTTAAACCACGCAAACGACAATCGGCGCCAATACCGCACGCTCCTTCGCAGGTATTTTTGCAGATACCATAAAAACACGCGGGCCGATTAGATGGACAATCCGAATCACCGTAACACTCTGGACGACATTCGGTATAAGGACTTCCGATGTAACCTTTCGGACATTCGCATATTGCCCGATGGTTCGCTACACTATTGCAAGTGGCACCCGTACCGCATTGCTGGCAAGCGGGCACACACTTAAAATTGCTGCACATATCGCGGGCCGTGCAATCTCCATCATGGTCACATTCATGACGACACCCAGTCAAAGGATTACCAATATAACCGTGCAAACACGAACAAGTCGGAACACTATTAACAATTTCGCACTTAGTATTCGTTCCGCAAGGGCTAGGATGACATTGTTCCTCTGAAAAGATTAATAAAAATTACATCACTTTTTTTTATTTGTTGTATTTACAGGCCGGAAGCTGCTTTTTTTTTTTCTTAATATGCTTTTAAAATAAAAACGAACAAATAAAATAACTCTTATTCTTCTTCTTCTTCCTCCACTTCAATATCCAGCGAGTAAACAACAGGTGATTCGCCGCGGCACAGGTAAAGCAGATAATTAATGTACGTTATGGGTTAGCATTAGATTCTTATGTTTGTTGGTTGACGCTAGCAAAATGCTTCCGCATCTCGCAAGTGTTGCGCCTGCCATTATTTTTATTTTTACTTTTTTTAGTAAATTCTTAATTATATTTATTCATGTCTTCTTCTTATATTTATTTATTTATTTAAAATATTTTGGTTGATTTTTTATATCACTGTCCCTTTCCTTATTATTATAATTGTTCTTATTACTATATAATTTTACATTTTGCATAAATCGATTTAAGCAGGTCCATCTGTCCGTCTGTTGTAAACATTCTCTTGGCCGCAAAACCGACGCTATCGACTTCGAATTTTGCAGACGCATTGGAAGTTCTTGCACGCAGGTTGGTATTGAAAATGGCCCAAATCGGGCGAAGAACACGCCCACTGTACCGCGTAAGCTAAGAACAGGTCTGTTTTTCAAAAGGAATTAAAAATTGGTTTTTTGCTCATTACTCATAAACTATAGCAAATAAATGTACAAAAATTTGAACATATATTCAATGGGCGATTCTATAGCATTTGTGTCCAAAAATGGAAAAAATGGATTGTGTATCAAAATTTAATTGTTTTTTCAATACCGCGTTATAACGCGGATTAAAAACAAGCTTGAAAACTCCATAAAGTATATGTATTCTTGGTCAGTTTCAAATTTGGAATGCATCCTTTTTAGGATAAGCGTGATGGGTATAAAAGATTCTGTCGCGACCGAGTTTAATTTTCATACTTGTTTTAGTTTTTTCTTAAAGAAAAAGTGGGTGTTTGCACAGTGTATTAGAAAGTAATAGAAAGTGATACGAATGTAGCGTCATTAACGACTAACAATGGTTAGGTGTGTGAAAAGAAGATTCGGAGTGTGACCGTTACATTTTATAGGTTTAAGTTATGCGCGTTGAAAAGGAAAAAATTGCTATATAAGCCGCCGAATTATGTGAAAGAAGTAGTGCTAGGATAGTGAGGCTGGGAAAACCACACAAGCACACTCTGCGAAGGATTGTTTGGCGAATAGATGGAACCTATTGCACTTTTTGTGCACGAGCTACTGGCTATCACGCTGATCTTGTATAAATGATTGAACATTAATCGCGACCAAGATTGGAAAGACTGGACCATGACCTAAATTTCTTATCATCAGGACTTGACGATGGTAGGAATTATTAGGTGGCGGTTAAGACATTATAAGCTATAATGTTGCTAAACTATCAAAGCATTAAAAGTAGAGTCAACAACTTTAACCGAAAAACATATAAAACGTTATAGCCGGCTATAAAGGGCTACACCGGCCCTTAAACGCACTAGAATACATTGCGCAGTACAATTTTTGACCGTTTATAAAATATGAAAAATTTTACTTTCTAATTACATATATTTTATAATTTTTTTTTTCCGATCGCCTATATGAGAAGAGGTTCGAGCAATAAATCAATCAACGTAGTCCAAGCCGGTCATAGTCATTTTTATTTGGCCAAAGAGTATTTGATTATTATAAGATTTTTTTTTAAGAACATTTTATAAGCGAACCGATATAAAGAATGGTTCCATCCCCTCAAAATTTTCCACACGCATTTAATGTACCAACATTAATATTTTGCAAGGGTTTTCTGGAAAATTTTGCCTCATATAGTAAGTTTTCTAAAAAAACGCTCGGGTTCCAATACATTTTGTAACATCGTTTAGTTTTGGGAATAAAACGTGTCAGCAATTGTCATGTTTTATCGGAATTTTTCAACTGAACTCTAGATCATAACAATACGTGGATAGACATCAGACGTACGGACAATCTTATTATGACATTTCAGAAGATGATTCTGAATCCATCGATGCAATGAAATTTGTGTCTGTTTCAAGTCTTTCTAGAATGTGTTATACATTCTCATAAGCTTAGTGTAATTTTACCGCAGGCGGTGTAGAAAGGGTTAAAACATCATTAAAATTCATAAGAAATATCGAAACAATTTTTGATCACATTTCCTTATATAAAGTTTTTGTAAAACGCAAGCGTATTATACGTCGCGTATTTATCAAGAAATATTTTAATCGAAATGATGGACTCATATACAAATTAGTGAAGGTGAACGAGTTTCAATTATACGAGATCAAAAAAAAAAAAAAAAAAAAAAAAAAACAAAAAAGTATAGAATGCGTTTTACACAATACATCGATGAATAATACCGCCCGTCCGCTTAGTCGAATCTATATTATTACAAAACAATATATGTATGCATATATGTATGAATGTATGTATGCTGTTGCATTTCCTTAAAAGTAAATTGTTGTTGCCAAAACAAGCTCAGGCACAAAATGAGTGGGTTGAGACTTGTGCGATCATTCTGGGATTGTTGTTGTACACAACTAGCCACCAAATGCGGCTAATCATCGCGGTTATCGTGCTGTAATCATTAATGTTTAAATCGTTCAAGATCAAGGTTAAAAACGCAACAACATTTCATCAATGTTTTCGTTTTGCTTAAGAAAACATTTACATTAACATTTGCATACAATTTGTTTACTTCTTTATATGAATCACCGCTAGGGCGTAATAACTTTTATGCAGATAGCATAGTTGTTATTATTATTGCAAGTCTTAAAACCCACTCAATATTTTCCATTCCTGTTGTGGACAAGACCAATACGTCATTTTTCTCTTTTTTTATCCGAATGAAGCGAGTAATCGGTGCTTCAAACTTAAGTAACATGAGTATGAGCAGATTTTACAGATGAATATTCTTATGGACAATTTACTCCTTAGCTTACTAATGCTTAGGCAAACGGTTTAGTTATGAATTTATGAAAACAATCTATTAACCGAGCAATCGATGCACAACTGAATCAATCAATTGAGACTACGTTGACTACGATGAATATGTGAATTAAGGAAACGGCATTAAGTCATTTAAAGTTCTTTTCACATGATTAACTTGTACAGCTTTGCGTTCACGTTCATGTTCACGGAACGCAAAAAAAATACGTTTCCAAAATTGTTCCAAAATTTACTGAAGTCGTTCTAGAAAAAATATCTCGTCTCTAAAGAAGTATACATATCTATAAAGTTGCAAGTTTCCCTGCTACGCATTACGATATATTAAGTTTGTAAGGATGTTTGCAATATCTGGATGCATCTTTTATTTGAATCACATCGATTTATAGAATTATTTGCAGAATTAATTTAATTGTATCTGTACGGCTGATCTCTGTATTGATAGTCGAAAAACGAGCTCTGACGAAAAATGTCTTGAATCGGACTTTTTTTTACGTCCAATCCCCATAGAATTTTTTTCTGACAAACAGCAATGAAAAATAGGGTTTTGTTTTACTAAATGTGAATGTAAATAATTTTGATTGGGATGAAGCCCACATACACACAGCCGCCTCGCATACAAGTTTGTTGACGGAAAATAGGTTCTTACACCACTGCTTCCGCCCATTTTATGATGAAAATTAGTGATTTGATATTTACGTTCGCTATGCTAACTTCGGACCGGGCAGGTCGATTTCTTGGGTCACGAAACGTAAGCCTTCATATATATATATATATATATATATATCATAATGAGGGATCCAATTTCTAGTATTTTGTTGTGACGACAACAGGTGAAGAAGAAGTCAAGTCTTTAACCAAAATATTAACTTTACTAATTTCGACTTCATTGGTTCACGTTTTGAGCGCGCTCCCATGTAAGGGTGTTCACGACAGTTAAAGATAACAAAATTTAATTTTAGTTATGTTATGACGAATTTTAAGACGAATGTTATGCGAAGTAACGAACGGCGTTTTACACTTTTTCTTTTATTCTCCGACCAATGGCTTTTTTATACCCCACATCACTGACTGACTGACTGACCGACTGACTATCTTAAGTTTCTGGAGCTGTACAGAACATCTAGAGGCGCCACCTTTTATTATGCCGCCCGCTTCAGAATCGCTTTTCGAATCGATCTTAGCTTGTCTGCCGGTCTATTGTACACCAACGTATTTTGGTCCACACACACGCTATTATAAATGATTTGGGGCGGATGACTTTGCCACCCACTTCCCATACTTTGCTTTATTTTGAAAAGTCGTCATGTGTATGTGTGCACTGTATTAAACGCAGTAATGTTGGCTATTAAATGATGGGCTGTGGCCGACTATAATTTATTTACTTATTTTGATATTTGATTTTGTCGATGTTTCCCGTTTAATCTTAAAATGGTTTGGACAACTTTAACAATATTCCAGAATTTTAATCGAGCCGTCATAAATATTCGGCCGATTTCCACAAAGCTTTTAAAAAAATTAAACAAACCCAACTGAGTCGTAACTGATTAGTCGCTTACTTTATATCCATGCTAGATGCACCGACAAGATTTTCAAAATATTGTAAAATAAGAAAAAAAAACAACAACACGATTTATATGAATAACATAAAACATATGTATATATATGTATATTCTATATAATATATATATATACCTGGATCAATGCGATGACAAGCAACGAGTGGATCACCTTTAAATCCTGAAGGGCAACTACATACAGCCACATGATTTTTAGGCTAAATAAATAAAAAAAATGTTAATTCAAAATATTTATATGTAAAGTAAATTTAAAAGAAAACAAAAGAAAAGAAAAGGAAAGAAAAGAAAGAAAAACAGCATTTACTTACTTCACAATTTGCATTTGCACCGCATGCACCCACACATGGGTTAACGCAACGAGCATTTTTACATTGTAAATCGCCGCGGCATTCCACATTGTCCAGGCACTCACCACGATTGCAAAGAGTCAATGGATTTCCGCTAAAGCCCGGCGGACAAGAGCAAACGGGCCGACCACCGCTGGCTTCCTGACAAACTGCATTTACACCGCATGGACTATCATTGCAACCATGATAGACTGCATCAACTAAATATTTAAGGCATACATTATTTTTGTGCGTACACTCGATTTATAACATAACTGCGATTGTCGTAATCACTTCTAGAGTCTAATCATGAAGTCGTCTTAAAAAAGTTAAACTTAACCAAAACAGAATCAACTATTAATTCGTTAGAAATGTCAAGAAACGCGAGTATGGATTGAATAAAATCATTAATTATTATATATGAGTTTTGATCTCGTGAAGCGCTCAAAATTTTTTTTTTATTTTTTATTTTTTTTTAAGGTGTTGTAGTAAGTACCCTGCACAGTGCGACAATACAAGGCGACGAACTATTTTTGCGTACATTGGTAAGAAAGAATTCATTTCATTAGCATTGAGAGAATTTTGAGATAAATTTCTTAATTTTACATAAGATTGTGGAACCCCTTGCATTTGACATTCAAATTGTCGGGGATACCATGTATCATACATATAACAACATATTACCAAGATCCGTGCATTTATTTAAAATTTATATGAATGCTGGGTGCAATTGGAAGTAAATGTAAAATTTTGATGAGATAATAAGCGAAGAAAAAAAAAAATGCAATTAATTCCAAATATATACCACGATCTTGATAAATAATTCTCTCGACGGTGGTGCCCTCAGGGTATGTATAATAATACGTACGTCCAGTGTACGAGCATCCCTTACAGGCAGTGGCACGTTTCTCCAATTTTTTATCCGATGCTGCCGCACCAAAAGTCGCTATACCAACTATTAGTAGAACTTCCAAGCAACGCTGCAATGAACACTTAAACGACAGACAGGAAATAAATATTAAGAGCAAGCAAGCTTTTAAATAAAGTCTCTCATGAAAAAAAATAAAAAAAAAGTTAAAAAGAAAGAACAACGTAAGGGAATCTTTCATATTTGGCATCGCTTCCATGTCTGAATGTAATTAACACTATATCTTGGGACTGTTATAAGTCGGATTGGTTGTATTGTAAGCATTTTTTTTTTTAAATTAAACTAATTTGTTGTTGTTGTTTTGTTTTTTTACTTTTTTTTTTTTTTTTTTTTTTCAATAATTTATTCCCTAAACCCACGCAAATTGAATCTGTATAAATCTATGGTAAACTAGTTATAGGCGAAAAATTGTGACGCCATACATAACTCTTTGAACAGAATTTTCCACTTGCAACTGCGTATATGTGTGTCGATCACGTGGACCCGTATCGAATATTAAAGATAATTAATATTTAATACTTACTTACTGTTTGTAAAGATATGTTTGCATGCTGGGAAAATTATGTTAACAGTCTATTATCTCAGGCTGTAATCTGGTAATCGAACGTTAATTGATTAAATCGATCGAAATAATTTTAACTGCAATTCACTGCAAGAATATAACGCGTCAAGTTCGAGTCAAATTCGAATACTTATCAAAGCGTATTTGATTTGTGAAAGTGAGTTATGCGAAGAGGCAATGAAGTGTCATGGCTTTGCATTTGAGGAAATTCCATTTTTACTTCCACTTACTTAACTTAAGGGTATGTGGCACATATCCAACGTTTTGCGATTTTTTTCAGCAGCATTCTTCTAAGAGTCGAGTAAATAAATATGTGCCAGAATGCAAATGCTTGTCGGAAGTTATGTAAAATTTCCATTCTCGTTGTAGAAATTGCCGTCCAACTTTGTTTTGTACCACCACTTGTTGTACAGGTTATATTAAGTTAGTGCGGACATATGTAACACGCAAAAAGCCGGAAGATAGACCCATCTTTTACTATATTACTCGATCCAGAATCCTAATATCAATTGATCTAAGCTTGTCTGTCCGCCTGTCCGTCTGATGTCTGCCTATGTAAATTTGTGTTCAAGCTACAGGTCACAATTCGTGTAACATTGTGATGAAATTTGATACATGACTCAAGGACGAACGTCATTGAAAATGATCAGACCAAGGTCCATATAAGGCCCTATTCTGAAAAGTCGTTATATGGAAAAAAATTGTAACTTTCAAAATTTCTTGGCAAAAATGGCTAAGTGGTAGTAGTATTTCGACATTCTAAATTGATATGAAAACTTTGGACCCGCTATGACAATTTTTGAAGCCCTTCTCATATAATCAAAACTGAGGCTCAATGCTTCATGATGAAAATTATATCGTAATAGTAATTTGACATAAAAAAATTAACTGCACCAAATTTGGACTATCTCGGCCCATTTTGTGGATCCCATCCTAATAAGGATTTTCACGAAAATTTGATTCTTTGTAGAGCAGAAAGTCTAAGTTTTAATATGTGGTGATGAAAATTGACTCATAAGAGTACTTGAAAATGAAGTCTACACAATTCCTGCCCTATGTAAGGTTTAAACTTGCACTAGATTAGGCTGCGTTTTGGGCCCGCTTCCCCATAAATACGCACTTGAAAAATAGGCCCTTATATAGAAACAAGATATTATTTGTGTGTGTGTGTGTGTGTGTGTGTATGTAATAAAAATAAAAATTGTGTTAGAAAATGTGGTGTAGGGTATTTAATGGCCGGCCTTGCCCGAGTGTAATATAAAAATCGCGATCCATAAATTGAACACAATTATACATAAGCGAACATTAAATAGACCGATGGACGGACAAGCCTAAATCGATACGAAAATGGTTTTGAAAATAATTCAGAATCAAATTCAGATCGGTGGATCTCTCACAAATTCTTTTCGATGTAACATACATCCACACAAACTAAATATAACCTGTATTACAAGTGCAGTGTACCTTGTTGTACACCCAGGAGGTGGCGCTAATTGGAATTCCAATGTAACCGAAATATAAATTGAATGGATGAATATTAGCCATGTGTAAACGAGTTCAACTATAGACTTCCAAAAACCCAGAAAACGGACTGAACCAATTTGTACAGATCGTTCAAGAATTATATATATATCAGTCAAAAATAAATTTACGTTTTATAAACGAACTTTTTAAACTGGTGCGCAACTTTAGAGCATCAGGAAACTGTCCCTTTTTAATGTTTCGGACCCGAGGAATGTGTAAATTTTGCGATTCCATGTAAGCCATTGATTGTCGCTTACAAGTAACAAAAACATCTAATTTTTATCACTTATAACGGTTTCATTTTATAATAAACGCATTTAAAGGAAAATCTTCATTTCTCTTCCTTCTATGTCTTCCAAATTGACGTTCAAATATCATATAAAATTAGTTTCGAATCAAATGGTAATAAAAACGCCTATGGGATGAACACATTCTATGAGTTTAGGCCAAACGTTTGTATTGTTTCAAGTTTTTCCCTCTATTTTATCCTCAAGCAAAGAATGACTTTCTCGTGAAAGTTTGTGTTACGATGTTTGTGATGCCTAAGATAATGCTTCAGTAAATATAGAATTCTTGATGGCCTTGAGAGTCGAGTCCGCTTTAGGCGTATTACTTGCGTATACTTGCAGACGGGAAAATAAAAAGACAGGAAATTGCCACTTTTTGTAATTGAAGTCACCAAATCAAGTCAAAGAACCGAGATAAACCCCCTCCTAGAAATTGAAAAGCTACAACTTATCAATAACTTAGCACCCATTGACCGATGTTGATTTAACGGCCTTGAAACTCTTTACTTTTAAGGTGAAAATTCGATTGGTTACATAAACGCGTAAAAAAAAAAAAAAAAAAAAAAAAAAAAAAAAAAAAAAAAAAAAAAAAATTAGTTATGGGGATACAGAACTCGACTTAGAGTAAGTACAAGTTCCTTTCAAAGGATTTGCTATTTTTAAGTTTTTGGATGGGTTTTAATGGATTTAAAAAAAACTTTGGAATTGTTTTGTTTACCAGGTAAACAAAAAATTTTATTTTCTGGAACCCATTGATTGATTTATTTATTTATTTATGGATTTATTTATTTATTTGGTTTTTTTCTCGTTCGTCACTACGCACATAAGCCGGACGTTAATGAAGAATGCCCGCCGTAGCATTACTTACCATCTTTCTTAATATCCTTAAATTATATATATATATATAATTTTGAAGTATATATATGTATGTATTGTATATTTATGTATGTATATATGTACGTATGTATGTACGTATATTAAGTCTTGTACTTAATCGCAATATCGCAGTGATTTGAAACAAATCGAATAAATCGCTATTTATGGCAATAGATTACGATCGTAACCGCCATTTAAAACCAATCGAACACTTTAAGTTAACTAAATAACACGTATAGCTTGCACTAGCTTTTATAAGCATTTCGTTTAACTAGCTGCAAAAGCATTTAAGAAACGCAGAGGGCGTCTCGTAAATGAAACAAACGAATTTCTTTAAGTATTTAATAGGAAGAGCGTAAAATCTCTTCTATGTTGTAGCCTGTGTTATATATATGCACATATATACCCACATATCTGCATTTATGGTTACATACGTTAACGATGATCAAAATAAAGTGTTTGTCCCTCTTTTTGCCATCTTTAAAGCAAGCAAATAAACCTTTTCAGGTTTTTTTTTTTTTTTTCTTTTCCAACTTTTAACTAATCGTGCTACTCTTGTGTTTTATAAAAACGTACTAAACTGACACCACATATATATGCAAATTTATACATAATTTCTAATTTCAAAAAAAATAAATACAAGCAAGAACATTATAGGCAGACAAGGCCGACCATTAAGTATCCTACAGTTATTCCTTCGTTTTGGTAATAATACGTCAAAAAATTACGCAATATCTTCGTCTTTTCATGAAAGCCCGCATATTGGAGGATGGCCAAAACATGACATGACGTCATCGAAATTTCGCAAACTTAATTTATTTCTTAAAAATTTTATATTGTTTTAGTTTCCGTCGTAAACAGCTAGAAATTGGAACTTGTCTCTATGCAAGGTCTTGACTTTCGCAATAACCACTATATATCTTAGGCTCTAAAAAAATCGTTTTATGTGATCCAAATTCTCTACTGTTTCTATGCATCAATTTTCATCACAAGGTATTAAGAAAATAAACTTTTTTCTGAAGGGCTTACGATTCATGAGATATCGGATATGGAGTGGAATCCAAGAAATAAACCCATTTGGTCCAAATTTGGTCCACTTCCTTTTTATGCCATCTTACTATCATGAACAAATTTTCGTCCTGAAAAATTAACAAGTAGGCCTTTTCGACATGTCAAGTTTACATTTACTGAGAATCCTTATATGCGGTGATATCCAAAAAATAAGCCTATATGGTCCGAATTCTATAAAGTTGATTTATTCGTCAATTTACGATTGTGAACCAATTTTCACTATGAAATATTGAAAATTCCACCTTATTGTCATATAAGATTAAGGAACGGTTCTATAAGAGAGCGTTCAAACCACCGCCCCAGCCGAACCAAATATTTCATACCCATTGAGAAAGTCGAAATACTATTACCCAGCCACTTTGCTTGAGAAATGTTGAAAATTGTAATTTGTTTTCATATGGTGACTTTGCAAAACAGGGCGCTATGCGAGGAGTAGTCGAAAAAGTGGGTCGATACGGACTATTGTCAATAGTGTTCGTCCTTGGCCCGAAGTACGCCATTGTACCCAATTTCATCCAAATATCTCAAGAATTGCGATCTGTAGCTTGAACCCAAAACTACCAAATTAGATGGACAGACGGACGGACAGGTTTAAGCCGATTCAGTTAGAATTGTTTTCTACGTTTTTTTGTATAATAAATGGTGGTTCCATCTGAAGCTCTTCTGGGTGTTATGTACATCCGCATAAACTCAATGCTGCTTTATGTGGGGTATAACGACAAAAACGCGAAAATTTAAATTTGAAAATCTGGACATCGACTATGTAGATCTCATTAAGTTTTGTTCGCTTCGACATTGAAAGACAAGTACTCTCGTTTTTCGCTTCATGTATCACTATCGTTTCCTATTATTTATTTAGAAAAAATAGAGGGAAAATAGTGCCCCGCTTGACTTTTGCTTGTTTATAAACAATCAACGTTGTGTAAACAACGACAATGTCATACAGAAATCAGTGAACACAATCTGATATGTATATTAATCAAGACCTAATCTATCTCTATTCAGCAAACAAAAAAAGAAAAAGGAAAAATATGTATACATTAAAATCTTTGTATATTGCTTTGTATATTTTGGAAAAAAAAAGATAAATTTTCTTGTTCCTCAAATCCCAAGTAGTGATGAGTAGCTCACCTAATACCTTTAGACATTATATGTTTGATGTATGCATAAATATTTATTTCAAGATGTTGAGAAAAAAAAATCTAATTTGAACGTTATATATTACTTCTTATATCTTTGCCTATACTTCGCATTAAGTTTGCCTTAGTTTAGCAGATTGTAACTCAACTAAATTTTGGTTAGAATTTCTTTTGTTTTCCATTTGCAGTTCTTTTCTCCTATAAATGCAATTCGAAACAACCAATAGTAACTTAGAAAATCTAACGAAAGACGATGGCGATTACGCTCTCGTCTAATTTGGCAGATGTGAAAGAGGATATTTAACAGCTGTTGTGCATACCGAATCCAACAAACCGGAATTAACGCAAAATTCTAGATAACGATAGCATACACAATGCATAATCACCCGAAAAGCGAGAGAGACAGTTAAATTTTTCATACGTAATTACGCGCCGGATTGCCTTTCATTAAGAGCCAAAGGTGTAATGCCAGTCAGTTATGTATGTTATTACCCTTTATAAAACCAAAACGTCTTGTTTTTTTTTTCTATTTGCACGTACAACAATTTTCTTTAGCTCTTATTTTGATTTTCTTTGACAGTTTCCTTTTTTCGTATAAATGCAGCTCTGAATAATCAACTCTGAAAAACCAATCCTAACGCAAAATGCAAGTTGTCTTCCTCTCAGATATGCAAGAAGCTACTTCACAACTGTTGTGCACATATAATTCAAAAAAACGGAAGTAAATGATAAGTAGTGGGTGGTCATACATACTACAAAATCACGTGAAAAGCGAGGACAATAATTACACTTTACGTACGTTATCACCATCCTCGAGTACATTATATATATAAATCTGTATTAAGTTACAAAGGTAAGGTAAACAAAACTTTACAATAACAATGCTAGCAATGAAAATAAAAAAGTGCTACCAAGTTTACTATTGTAAGCATAGAGTAAGCCACACAGCATATAAGATGAAAGCAAAAAATGAATTGAATACAGACATCATACGTTTTATAGCATGCCTTTAGGCTAAATTAAAAAAAAAATAAACCTTTTAAGCAAATATCAAACTTTTGAAGAAATTTTGAACCTAATAATAGAACTAACATAACTCAATTCCAAAGTTGAATGTATGTGAGTGTAAATTCAAGGACAGCATACACTTTCACACTCTGCCACTAAGCCAAACAGTTCTTTCGCTATTTAGTGGCCGTGCATAACCGTTTTCCCACCAAATTAATAATATTTATGAGAAAATGTCCAGTTCAGTTATCCCAAATCAAGTTTTGAATCCCTGTCTTATAAGATTTTTCCAAAAGGTCAGCGTTACAAATTGCACGCTAGTAGTCTATAGAAACAGTGGACAAGGCTTGCTAGATTATAATGCTTTAACTTCCTTAAGCCACTTTTGGCTCATCGATCGTTTTTAGATGATAACGATCATCTTTAACTCCAGTCGGCCGTTTATGCGGTAATGCGATATTGGATATTGCATCAATTAACAAACTGGTGAACATGACTAGACCTCTTCAGAATCTTAGATTGAAAGAAAATGTTTAAATTTCGTTGAGATGTTGGTGCTAGAAATGGAAACAATAAAATTAAAAAAATTTCCTATTTGATTGCGATGAGCATAAATTTCGATATAAAACCGAGTTTCCAACTTTCAAAACATAATTGCGCTATTTCACTGTGCAATTGCAAATGGGAAATAATACGTGTTAGAACGCATTTTTGACTTATGCGACACACTGTTGACCGGACAGGAAATTATATTAAGTTTTGCAAACGCTGAAGGACGGACGCGTTCGCATAAATCGATTAGTGTTAGATTATTCATTAGTCACATCGGCATAGGCATATCATCGCAATAGGATAGGAACAGATATACAATAATCATAATCTTTCTTCTTCTTCTTCTTCGTGTGTGAGTTAGCAAATCAAGAACGAACAACTTGCTGCTGAGTGGAGTAACAAAGATTCAATGCGAACACGACGTTGTTTGTTTGAACCTTAATAAAGTTGACTGGTAACTGGATTATAAACGTATGCGCACGTTATGCGTGTTACGACGTCCGCCACGTAACTAAAATCATTTTTATTATTCTCGAGTTTCAGTTAAGTTTCTTGGGTTATTTTATTACCTCGACTTTTGAAGCGAAATGTTCTAGGATTTTCTTCTCCTGAAAGAGCGAAGGAGTAGATTCATAATTTAGCTGTGAGTATTTATATGTATGATTGACAAGCTTTAAGAAAAGAGAAGATAGCGGTGCGTGAATGCAAAATGTCATATATGGTGGGAACGGCGACATGGAGGATGATCAGGAGATTGCAAAACTCCTCATGTATATGGGGAGCTAACAACTATGTTAATTTTGGACAAGCGATCGTTGCATCTCGTGTGGTTAAACATTATACAATGTAATCTTTGAAGTTATGATGTCTAGCCAATCTATGCAAATAAGCGTACAATTACGATAACAACCCAAGAGTGTGAAAAGCAGAAGCAATTGTAGCCTTGTCATTGCTTACAAAAGTTGGAGAATTTCCAAAAAATTCTGTAGCTGTGGCAATATGCATGCGATATACCCGATAACAGCCTTATTCACAACCACAAAAACAGTATCTGTAATTCTTAATAAATTACATACAAGAAAGGGACTCGTAGCCATTGTCATTAAATGCAGGTAGATGACATAAGTTAAACTTTCAATTAGTTAAGTGTTTATTAGCAGCAATATAAGTTTAAAGAAATCGTATATTTGGCAAAGTGACTCTGCATAAAAACTAGCCAGTCTTCTAAGAAACAAAATTCTAAGAAGGCTAAAGCAAGATACAAATTCATGATGCTTTACCTGTCGGCAAAATGATTGAAAACAATTGGCAGAACATTTCACAGGCAAAAAGGCATTTATATGGAAATGTTACAATGAAATTTACCAATGGTTTACCAATTGCTTGGTTGTACCAAGGGTGTATAAGGAGATTATTTGCAAAAAGCAAGGCTAGAGAGTAGAATCGGATCAAGACCGGAAGAACGATTGTAATTATAAGTTCCTGTAAATAATTTGTAATTAGATCTCCTAAGAATTATAAATGAGACCTATGCTACCCTAAGAATGAACTTAACCTTAAAAGAAGTGGAATAGAAAGGTGAAAATGCACAAGGCGCCATTCCATGTTACAATAGTTAATACATACGTGTTTGCCCTTGTACGTAGGTTATATATGGATTACACGAGTAATATTTGTTGGGCGCTCAATATAAAATCAAAAACAAGTATGCGTTGTATAAAAAGACATTATAGTGATAGCTCATAAAAAAATTTTGGATCTTAAACTTTTATGCTATTCCAGAACACCTTTTGAATCTAATGTTGATTTTTCCTGATATTACATTTAAATAAAGCAATTTTCTTTTTTAATCCTCGATTTTTTAATAAATATCAGCAATAATTTCGTACTCACTTTACTTATAATGACTAAATATAAATTATTCTGATAAGCTTTCAATAACAAACGATAGATTACCTAAAAAAATAACGTTATGAACAATTTATACTTAAGTAGCAAAATGGATTTTAAAAATATTTTTTTTTTTTTTTCTTTTACAATAATATTTTTATCATATAAGCCTAACATCTGTTAAGGTTTCATTAAACTTTAGTATAAATAATAATAAGATAATTTACGCTGTAAGTTACACTTATCTAATTACATTTACATATCGAATGAATCAAAGGAAAACTAAAAATTGGTTTCTCTTAAAATTAATAGAAAATTTTCACTAAATAAACAAATGTTTACTTTTAAAATTTAAAAAATTAACGACACTGTATACATTTACAGTAATTAAATAATACAAAAAAGAAAAAATAAAACACTATCTAGAAAATATAACAAATTTAAAAAACAAAGCAAACAATTTTTTATATACAAAGAAAAAAAAAAAAAAAAAAAAAAGAAACAAAATTGCTTTTTATTAAAGGAATTTCTGTACAGTCCTTTTTTAAACAGAAATAAAAAGCACTTCAATTATCAGCCACTTCTACCTGACAATCTCGTTACTTAATTAAAATGAATATCCCTTAAAAGCGACGGAATACTATTTCCTATTTTAAAACTTCGTTTTTATTAATTGACAGGGTATAATAAAATCGTTAGTTGGGATAAGTCACACCATAAGGAAAACTGAGGTGTGCATAAGACTATCATTTGTTAAAAGGATTCATATTTAGTTTAAAACTCAGCTTAAAGGACATACAGGCCTAAAATATACATACATAAACTCGTATGTATATATGGCTACATATATAACTATTATCTTCAGGATGTCTATTTTTAGGGATTCACCATTTGAGTGCTCTACAGTGGTGACACAAGACCTTCGTCAGACTGAGGATATTCCTCGACGTGGTCTTCGTATTCAGTTTTGATATTCGCCAAAAATTCATTTTGCTTCTGCTGCTCAATAATGATGGCGTCCAACTTATGATCAATAGAGCTAGGAAGGCTAGATCGTTGTTTACGCAATGTGCTCGTATGAGCATCAATTCTATGCAATGATTCGCAAACATGTCGTAATGATGTCGATATAAAGTTGCGAATGTCTGTGGTGTTACTATTTCCAGAGTGATTGGAAGTGCTATGCGTTGACGGGTTTTCTACGGTTGTATTCAAAATACGTTTGGATGGCTGGTGTTCGATGCTACTGTCGTCGGCAGTGGTAGAAAAACGCTTCAAAACCGTGGAACGTGATGATTCCATTGGAATCGCAGTCTCTTTTTCAACAATATCTTTATCTACAATTCGACTTGTCTTTGTTTGCATTTGCAAGACGGTTGCTCTACTTTGTTGTTGTTTTGTTGTCGAATCGGTTGGCATAGGTGATTCACCGTTGGCTTCGTCGCCGTCACTCCATTGAACTTCCCTGCACTCATCAATTTTGGTTTTTATATGAAAGTTTTTAGCTGCCGTAATGTTTACTACACTTACTGACTGAGATATTGAACTCTTAACAGAAGCGGGTTCTGGAGGCACTAACGCCAAAGGTGGTGTGCTGCTGTAATTAAAGTTATTACACTCTTCGTTAGAATGTATCTCATCCACTATGCAGCTAGAACTTTGTCGCTTTTGCAAGTCTTCGATCAGGTACAAAACAATTCGCTCCAACTGTTGAGGATTTTGAGAGGCAGGTAAATCCTGTACGGAATTCGTTGGCACCTTAGCATTTATTATTATGGAAAATCTATTTTTCATTTCTTGCACTTTACGTCGTCCGTCTTCTTCATCAAGCAAGGTATTGATGCAGACAAATGAATGAACTTTGTTCGTGCTTTTATCTATTTCCAGGTACCCTCGTGTTTGCATATAGATGAAATTTCCATTTCGCGATAATAACCGAAAGCAGCTCTCACCATAATCACTATTACAATCATACATTTGGCGCAAAGCCACAATAACCCAACGAACGTCGTCTTGGTGCATAAATGAAAATGGACTTAGATTTCGAACCTGAAGGAAAATTCATCCAAACATTTTTAACTTATAAGGCGTTAAAAACCAGTGCTATTAATCACTTACCTCATCCTTTAGATAGCCTGCAACCAAACTTATGCGCTGATCACATTCAATGATGCGCCCATCAATTAAGTGACGTGTTTTATATTCCAAACGGTTTGCGTCTAAAGGCCAATTAAGGATCTTCGGTGGACGGATAATACGAGCCATGGCTACTAAGACGATATCATTGCCGCTAACTCCATGCAAAGCGGCCTGGGCTATGGCGTCGTGTTGCATTAAATGTGGTATAAACGCACCTCCACCTATGACGGGCGCATTTCCATTACTACGTGAACGCCGAATTAGTTGAGAAACAATGGGATAACTACCACTAGGTGCAATTGAATAATCGCTACGTCGAAAACAGCCGTCAATTTTAACGAGTTCGTAGACCTTTCTTGCCTCAGATCGCGTAGAAGCACGAGCCAAGCGTACAGTAAAACAACGCTTATCGGCTCTTAATTTTTCATTGATGCGATCACAGTTGCCTTGATTGAATGGACTTTGGCAGTAGATTTTCTCTAAAGGATCTTGCTCGGGTTGTCGTTGCTGTGAATGGTATGATGTTTGCATGACTCCAAACAAGTTTTCAATATCTTTTGGAATTAAATGTTGTCTTAAAGAATTGTGATCATCTGGATGCGTTATTTGTAAAATATTCTGACCGTACAGGTCCGATTGGCAATGGCCCAACAAATGTTCGACACTCGAGGAAATAAGCACTATTTGGCCGTGGCATGTTAGGGTTATAAGGAAACTGTCTAAGAGTTGGAGTAAAGCATTAGTCATCAATTGATCGTGTCCTCTTACTTTATTGCGTCTCATCGCCGACTTCCCGAATACATATTGTAGTCGCAGACCATGTGTAGCAAATCTTAGCACGGCCGTTTTATCCATTCTGCGCTGTGCGTCGACTACATGCGGTACCATCGTGGCTAATTCACCGATACTAGCGTTTAATTTATCTCGCCTTTGCTTCTCTGCCAAGTTGCGGGCTTCACGACCGTTAATAATTGTAACCCCACCATCTTCCGTCGTTGAAGGAGATGGGGTTGCAGACAACCGGGCTTTTTCCGGTTCACTTATCGGCGTGGATATCACATTTTCTGCCCCTATGATCTTATGAATGGACATTGTGGTCATTTTTAATGGCAATTTGCCAATTTTACAAATTTGTTTATTTCTTTTTTGCCTCTTTTCCTAATTTGATTGCAGTTGTTCTATTGAATCTTTTGCATTTTCCCTTTCTTACAATTCATATTCCTGTATTCTCTTTACTTTCAATTGAATCTTTTCAAGGTCTCTTTTCGTTTTGATCCCGCACTACTGACACATCTAACTTTTTATGTTTCCAGTAAATTAATATATGCATTTATATAAATATATATGTATATATACATATATATATATACCACCACATCAACTCATTTACCCATTCAAATCGATGTTTATTTTTCTGATTGCTTGCGTGTTGCACTCTCCTTCTCTTGTCAGAAGTTGATTTGCATTCCAATTTAATTTAGCACTTTCAATAACCCCTACTTGCAGTCCAATATCCGAAAAAGTCAATCTCAGACTTCATTTTTATTTACGCGTAATTTATTTGTCCTTTCTTTCACTTAATTGTTTATGTTTTTAACTACTTTTTTCGAAAAATTTCATTTGGTCATTTCTTCTTAAAACACGTTCAGCAGTAATACCGCAACTAATAATTTATAAGCAGTATTTCAAGTTAATTTACAGTATTCTCGGAGTGCTCATAATAAGAAGCGCATATGTTTTTATTCATTTTTTATGTAAAGGAAAAAAAAGCGAAATGTGAATTTCAAGAGATGAAAAAGCGCAAGAAAAACTATATAAGTTTATATATATTCTTAACGTTGACTACCGCATTTTACAGCGTTGTCAATTTTTTTCATTATTGCATTAAATTCGTAAAGAAAAAGAAAAAATCTAATTTGGATTGAAACTAGGAATTTGAGAGCATACTTATGCAGCAAATAATTGTTAACTTATGGTAAGCCATGCAGTTTTTTCTTGCGGCTATGGACGATAATTGCCCGATGTCAGATTTTTTTCTTCCGATAAGGCAAATTATCATAAACAGTCATATTTTTTCATGCTTTTCGATTAATAGTTAAGTTGATCTCAAAAAGCCGTTGCTCGGTCAAGGAGATTACTAAAAAGAACGATAGGCAGAAGCAGTCGAAATATTAACTGCGACGAAACTCTGAGCCGATTACCAAAAAGGTAATCATTCTAAGAAAAAATTTTAAAGTTTTCAAATGGTACTACAAAAGGTGGAAGATAACGTTGGTCTATTGACCACAGTAATCTCCCTCAAATGCGCAATAAATCCGCTCACTCCATTTACTGCTTGAAATTGTGTGATATATAATTGCTACCCAAGTCTACTGTAGTGAAGTTGTTGAAAAGGTTCTTAACCCTTTAGTTAATATATTTTTTATGTAGGGTTTTTGTATTTAGGGGGTTTCAGAGAGAAAATAACCAAGAAATTGTAAAGTAACAAAAGCAAATAAATCGCGACTTTATCATTTTATTAAGGAAAATACCCTTACAATTACGTTTATCCGAACAATACAACAATATCTCATTAAAAATTTAAGCCCAGCACCGTCTGATTTCAAAATGCTTCGGCATTATTAAACGAATTTTAGCTCCAATAATGGAATGAAAAGGAAATTACAGTCAAAGTGCATATAAATGTTGATCGAAAAAAAAACTCGGTATTTATCACGCTAATATTATTAAATATTCAATCCTCTAAGAGATTAAATTCTTAAGTTATTGCATGCGTGTTAATGTCTTTTAAATCTTTTAAAGCAATAGACAATGCACGCAGTGAACAAAAATTCATGTTTTTCATATAAAATCTTTGCTTAACATCGTTATGAGGGGGTCGACACAATGATGCGTTATAAATTATGGTTTTTAAAAGCGCGCAAGAGTGAATATAATTAGTCAAGACACGAACCAAATTATTTGCACAGAGCTCTGCTAAGCCATTAACATAATTCTGTTAAACGAAATCTTGCAGAAATTTAAATCAAAATACAATTAACATAAAACCTTTTTTTACAAAATATTATAAACGAACCATGACTTTATGTAATGACTGTATGTATTTACGCTATGTCATATATGAGGTTGATAAAGCGAAAGTTTGCTTAGGTAAAGCGGGCAAATCGTGCCCTACGAAAAAAAGGAAACTAGCACAGCGTGAAGCCTTTCCAACGATGTGCAGGATAGGATTAGGTTTTGCTCGGAGAATTTGTTAATAGCTTTTTCAGCGATGTCCAGATTATATTAAGTTTTGCTCGAAGAATTTTTTTATGGAACTTTGAAAATTAACGTACTTAACATAATATTTTCGTACGACTAATATACCACCGCCCAGAAAGCGTCCGTTCAAATTTTTGTACATTTACCTGCAATAGTTTATGAGTAATGAACAAAAGACCAATTTTTATTTCTTTTGAAAAATAGGGTTAATCTCTATTATTACATGTGGTGCTGTGGCGCATTTTCAGTACCAACAACCATTTTTGCAATCAGGAGAATGTTTACAATAGACATTGCATAGATGGACAGACGGACGGACATGGCTTAATCAATTCAGAATTTCATGCCGTGTAAGAATATGTATACGTTATGTGGTCTCTGATGCTTCCTACTGGGCGTTGCAAACGTTTTAACAAAATTAATATATCCCTCATCCTTTGGTGATGGGTATAAAAATATTATGAAAATAAAATAAAAATATCATGAAAGTAAAATAAAAATATCATGAAAGTAATTTCCAAGAAAGTGCAACTATCTTAAAAATCAGTGCGAAATGTGCTCAACGTGCTCAAAATGTAGGAAGACTACAGCTGTCGCGGACGCAGTCGCAGTAGGAGTAGAAATAGAAATAGAAAAATGCACGTCTATCCCTAAATCTAACCGAAATTTTAAAAAAATTGTTGAAAATAGTTCCCGAAAGAAAAGTTTGCATTTTTTTTGCTCTTTCGACAGGTACTTTTATATAGATTCACGTGATAGAGGCGAATATAGGTGATATTTTCTAGTTTGGCCGCACTAAAGTCTCAAATTCGCTAACATACCAAATATCAAAAAAATTGTTAAAAGTAGTTCCCATAACCAGAATTTGAATTTGTTTAGTTTGTTTGAAAGGTATTTTCATATAGATTCATGAGATGTCCACAAAAATATTTTACGGTTTTTAATATGGACGGAGTAAGCTTTCAAATCCTACTATATCTTAATTTTAGTTATTTAACAGAGCTCTGTTAAAGCGTTTACAGAGTTTTGTTCACAGATATGGTAGGTGTCTTTGCTAGTTAAATTCGAATTTATCTTCACACGCTTGTTATATAGAACAAATTATTTGACTTTTACGCTTTTGATCACCTTCAGTAAGAACATTATCGTCACAGTTTTCTGTATTTGCAATATTTTCAGATTCTATTTTTTCAAGTTAGTTCCAGAGGAGCTAAATTGTAAACTCTACGATGGCCTGCCATCCGTTACCACCATGATTGGAAGGTAGACATTTCATTGCCTATAGATTCGACATTAGGCTCTTACCTTTTTTCCTTTCACTTTGCGATTCTATGCCTTAACTACTATGTTAGATACTGTCGCCCTAACGCAATTAGACACTTGAGAATGGATGAAAACAACTTTCCCGTCTTTTTTTTAAATCATGTGTGTGTTCTTAAGTATTTATAAAATTGTAACGTTGCAGAGAATTTATATTCGCATATGGAAAATACTGGCCTTGCATCGAACAGCCTATAATGTCTTCGACAAATTTCTATCGCGTATACATGTTTTTTTGCGAAAATAGACCCTTCTTTAAGCAAACAAGCAATGCCGGCAAATACCTCATGTGGAAAACATTTTACTCTGTCACCGAATGGTTCTTTGTATTCTATCAAGCACAAAGTGAACATTTTTCAAATACAGAGCTAGAAATTTTATATAAAAAAATTGTCTCCTCTTTTATACACAATTGCATATAAATGTTAATAAAAACGATGCGAACGTATGATGAAGAATACTGCGACTGCAACTGCGACTGCGACTGCGACTGCGACTGCGACTGCGAACGCTTCAAAGGTTTTTCACAGATGTTACAAGCGGTGGAAACAATAACCTCTCAGTAAAACAGATGCTAAATAGAAAATGAAAATAGCCTGACCGTAGATATGTTAATTTTATGTACAAAGCAGCAAGAAAATGCAACACTGAGCTATTTATTGGGGGTTTTTCGCCTATGTGAAAATAACCAACGACAACGTGTTCATCGTGTACATGTTTACGTAAGCAAATAATGATATAATTTTAGTTAATTACATTTTCATCTCTTTTATGCTTCTATTTAGCTTAAAAAGATTAACTTTTGCATCATTAAATTAAGATTCTGTAGAGTGCGTTTGCATTTTTCGGTCCACATATATATAGAAGATGTCCCGGTATAAAACCAAAAAACAAAACCTGTTAACTGAAAAAGAAAATAAATTCTAAATTCTTCAGAAATATTGCAGAAAACATTCATTGAAGATTACCGTTTAATTTTTTTATTTATTTTTAACTTCTTACGGCAACTTGTTCTATATCCACTTTACGCATTAGTCACTTTTCATATATTACTCTGAAATATTATGTGAAACATTAAATGAAATCTTAGATATACTTTTTAAATGGATCTACATACAGCGTCACTAGAATATTCAAAGACGAATGTCTTTATTTCAAGATATTTAGTTTTTGTACTTGTTTCATCAGACTTCTAGATAAATATTTTAAGCTAAATCTTCAATTTTGAGGCACTTCATAGCCCTCATAAGATTTTACAGAATTTATTAATCATACTATACAGAATAGCAGTTTAGTAGAATTGAAAATGAGTAGAAAGATATTTCTAGGTGGAACGATAGATACCAAGGAACGAAACGTTTTCTTTCTAATATGTCATGTGATTTTTTTATACTGACGTACATTTATATATAACTTCTAAACATTAAAATGTATATAATTAAACTAACGCTCACTAAATACACTTGCACTTCGTATTATATTAACTTTTAACATATTTTAGATAACAATAACAAGCGAATATGTTAACTTAAAAAAAATTTCAAAGTTATCAAAAGGTTCCTTGATACAAACTTAGCGAGTATTCTCATGTATACATGCTTGGGTACAGCGTTATAACAGCAATATAAAATTACAAAATTAACCCAAAAGAGCCATAAAAATTATTGTTATATAATTTTATAGAAGCAGATTACGGTTTGCGTTAATGCGTAATTAAATATCATATTATTTGATTATGTGGCTGTTTGTTATTTTCACGTCGATAGAGTGTTTTTGTGAAACTGATTGGAAATTTTCACAGTTGGCTACTTAAAGTCAAAGTAGGAAAGAGAAAAAGACAGTATTAGTGAAACTTTTGCAAGAATAGTTCTAATAATGGTTGCTTAAAAATTTGTTGGGATTATTGCGATATGTATTTTAATAACTAGGGTAAAAAAGTGTTATTAAATGCGTTTGAAGGCCTCAGCGATTATGGATAATAGTCGAGAACTTAAAAATATAATTTCTATTTATTCTAATAAGAGAAATTCGCTATGTATTAAGGAAAAACTGGTGTTCAAAGAAAAGAAGCATATTGAGAGAGTTAAATTATGGTGAGAAGTGTTAAAAAAAAAGTGCACTTTATTCTCTCTGTCTGAATATGGCCGAAATGCATGCGGCGAATTATAAACTTTAAAGCAAAACGGCAACTGACATTTCATTTCAGCAATAGCAAGTAAAGGCGGCTACACCCAAAAAGAAGTCGGTATTCTTTTTTTTTTGGACAACTACAATAAAATTATATGTTTTACTCTTTGCTTACCAATGACTTGCATTTTACGAAACGGGTTGATCTCAGGAAAAGCTTGTGTGCTGTGTGGGTGTTAAGGAAATTAATAAAAAAAAGAAAAAAAAAACTGTATGCGTTGCTTAAACAAATCGTAGTAAACGATTTAACAGTTGTATTGTATTAGATCAGTTGAGTGTGTGTCACATTATTTTAGAGTAAAAACCGCTGTAAGAAAGAAATTATGTGCATAACTCACAAGGGTCCACGCCTACTCTTGGTCCATCATCCAAATTTATATAATAAGAAAAAATTTTATAATTATTTATAAAAGGCCTTTGTTTAGCAAAAAAAAAAACGATCATTGTGCACTGTGCCATCCATCGCATTTATGATATGTGTATGTTTGTGTGCGTTTATTCATTTTACGAATTTTTGTCATGAACCGTAAATTGTGTGCCATTTAATATACATACAATATATAATCAAAAAGAATTTTTCCTTTAGTACATTTCGCTTTCATATTGTGTTGTTTTGTGACAGTGTGCTTGTGTTTTCGCGGTAGCGGTACTCATTTCCCCCATTCTAAAAGTATTTGTAAGCAAATGTAATATGGATTGCAGTCTTGCAGATCAACAAACTCCCACAAGTCATCCACAACAACTTCAGCAAAAACGGCAGCCCCAGAAACAACAACAAAAAATATTAATACAAAATTCTGCAATCCTAAGTCTCGACGAGTCGGTAAGCTTGTCCATTTCACTTCTTCATTATATTATCCCTTCCTCCTCCTCCTCCTCCTACTATTATTATTATTTATATATTACTTTTTAAGAGTTCACATAATCAATAGCTTAATAAAGTTCAAAGTGTTAGTCTTATACGATGCGGAAAATAATTATGAAATTATATATATATATATATATATATATATATATACACTTATGAAATTATTTTCTCTTTATGCTGTTATCTGCTTTCTTTTGACATGACATTCCTCCACCACAGTTTGCAGTATTCATCATGCTCTAAAAATGACCAATTTATTAATTCTAGAGTTCTTCTCCCTTTCTCTTCCCACGCATTCTTAGGACATTGTAATAATTTTCTTTTAATTTTCAATAAAATATACATTAGTTTTTCGCCATTTCTGTCGTTGCCGTCATTGCCGTTATGTTCCTTCATAAAAATGTTCAACTTGTGTGAGTTTGGTTGTGCGTACTGTTATGAAGGAGAAAAGTGAGGAGGGTGAGTGGGAAAACAAATTCATCATGAAAGAAATATATATTCTCCCTCTCTCACGCATCTTTCAAGATACTTCCCGTCTCTTCCCCTTTAAGCGCTTAATTATTCATGTTTGGTGTTTTGTTTTTTGGTGAACGGGACTATACCTTCCTTCAAAAAAAAGCTGTTTCTTTTCTACAATACTTCTATATAAACTTCAGAGTACCATCTTTGTTATGTTTATGGTATTGGACATAACTAATAGGATACTTCTCATCACTGTGACAAGTGTGATCCTATGTCAATAATAACTGACTGAAGAACTCACTGGGAGATTGCCAATCAGGGCTTTTGCAAAGAATAATTTCGAGATTTGAAAAATAACGGAATTGACAAGTTAATGTTTCATCCATTACTTCAATTAAATGTAATGTCCATCTTCGATAGCTCCTCCTCCGACTGCACTCCTCTTTGAAAATATAAAAAAAAAAAAGAAAAAATGCTTTCTAACGTTTGCGTAAACTCTTATTACGTTAATATTTTATCTATTTACAGTTTTCCTTATAATTTTCACTAAAACAGAAGAAATCTGTCCGCTTTCTTTAGCTAATTACATCATATCGTAAACGTTTGTCTTCTACATTTGCATACGTCGACCGGAAGTTTCCACTTCACAAAGAGTTTTGTTTGTTTTTTTTTTT
>CCAG010022742.1:0-15254 GCA_001077435.1 Glossina morsitans morsitans
TTTTTTTTTTTTTTTTTTTTTTTTTTTTTTTTTTTTTTTTTTTTTTTTTTGTCTATGTACATAAATAAGATTATATTTGTTTTTCAATCACGTAGCAAAGCTTTACTTTACACATTTTTAAGGTGATTTGTTGTACGCTCCACGATTTTCAAGGTACAAAACCCAAGGGTCCGTGTTTGACGTTAGACATATTTATTGCAATTTCTTTTTCGAACGCTTTACATTTAATGTATGTGCACGTTATCTCTTGCGTTACGCGGATTTGGGTTTTAAACAAGCACGGATTACGCTCCACATCTGCAAGGCTGCCCAAGCTATTAGATAAGAGCTGACCATACATTCATATATAATTCAATTCAATTGAGAAATATTCGCATGAGTGGTCGAATGCAAACAATCTTGACTAGCAACTGCAATGATCGTGTGTTCCGAATCTCAAATAGGATAGAGTTTTTAATAAAGCCGAACCCGATTGCCTTAGATCCTTGTACGATAAGATTTTAATCTTAAAATTTATTTCTCTGCCTAAATTAATAATAATAGTAAGAATAAGTTGAGAAATGAACCCGTCATCGCTTTATAGAGAGAGAAGGGTTTGTTAAATTATTTGATAACAACGATCGATGAGAGGAGTAAGAGAGAGAGGGAGAGAGAGAGAGAGAGAGCGAGAGAATGAGAATTTATTAAGTTTCCAATGTCACAACGGAGGACGAAAACTACTAGTCTAAACTTTCCAAATAAAATTAGAGCAAGTTAGCCAATAGCTGATCCTCTGAGCTGATATTTCCATTTAACTTAAAAAAAAAAAAATAGTTATTACTGTGCAAAGCTGTGTTCGTGTAGCTACCTTTATTTCTTATAACACCGTATCACAGCCATATTTTTGTCCGTTTATTGCAGCATTTCAATAATGCTTGGCTTGTGCATACTTGCTTGCATACTCTGGTGCGTTGCTTTCCTGTTTCGCTTTCAAATTGTTTTAATATGAATAATTGTTTTTAACGCCAAATGACGGAACACGTAAATAAAAAAAAAATACGAGAAAAGAAGAAGGAAAACTAATAACGCTACCCCTGTTATTATGAACCATTCTTATGCATCGGTCAAATTCATCATTATTACTGTTCATGCATCATGAATTTTTACGTATCGAAGAAACAAACGGCAGGAGCAACGACTAAGTAAATATTCATATAATGTTGGCACTGATTGCTCCTGGCAAGCCATCAATATAACGACGACGACGACGACGACGACGACGATTACTACGACTGTAAAATAGCAACGACGACAATATACGAAACAACATGAAAAATCTATAAATTACGTGACTTTTTGTTAAGCCAAGCTGTGTTTGTTTGCGCTGTGCGCTTTAAATGCTATAGTATTTATTTTAAAACGAGTGACAATAAAAAAAGCAATAACATTAAAATCCATTAAAATTACAAGAGTGCGTGTTGTTTGTTATCCTTCGTCGCAGACACAGTTTTCCGATTATATAGGAAATTCCAAAATGTGTTTTTACACATATCGAAAATAGCGTGGAAGATTAAGCCCAAGACCAAGATATTCACAAATAGCACTTCAAGGTTTTCGAAACTATGCATATCCCACATATGCTGATCCCAGAATGGCCACTTACGCAGTTACGCAGTTACGCAGTTACGAACTAATAGCATTCTGACATTTGTTTTAACTCTTTTCAGATTTTAACCTACTTTTACGGTATAATTTAACGCCATATGTCACATATGTGTTTCTGCATGACATTAATTTATGCAGACGCCGCCGCTACGTTTGCCAGCATATATCACATATTGTTTTGTGCAAGCATAGTATAGTAATAGGAGTGTGAAGTGGCATAGACAGAGAAGTAGATTGATAAATAGATAGATAGATAGATAGATAGATAGATAAATAAATAGATAGATAGAGAAAGAGAAAAGTATATTTTCTATTCTACAACTGAAACAATATAAAGCCTTAGTTACTCTTTATACTTCGATTTTAATGTTCAGCCTGCTGTTGCTGTTGCCGTAGCGCCATAGCGCAAAATATTTAATTACATTTGCAGCACTTCTCCGAGAAGAAACCCCGCGCAGTTCGCGCAAACCCACAGATGTTGATATAGTGCGGATAGTGAGCATTTACAGTAACATTCGCTCATTTAATTGTGCTATATATGAGGCTCGAATTCATTTTTGTCCTAATGAAAGCGCGTAAAGTGAGTAATGTGAACGTGCATGTGTTCAACGAGAGATTACTGTATGTGCATAAGTATTTAAAAATTTCTATGTGATAAATAGAAAAAATTCCTTTGTTTGTATACTTTGTCATCTTTTTTCATTTCTTTTTTTACTTTTCTACAAAAGTTGTTGATCTTGTAGGCGATAAGAAGTAATTTTGTAGTTGTTGTTGCCGTTGTTGTGGGAAAAACAAACACAAACTGCGAATCATTAGTTCTCCACATACGAGATTCCGAAAATTTCAATCACAGAAGGTATATTAAATAACGCTTCAGCTTTATTAGGCTTGTGACAAATTAAGGACCTTCAGAATAGGGACGCGTCTATTCCCGTTCCTGATGCATAATTGTTCATAATTGTTCTTGTTTTTTGCTTGGTCGTAAGTTTTACTATTCGTTTAAACGCATACGATAGTAAACGTAGCTTGTGTTGAGTGATAAATTTTAAGATTGCGTCATCGCATATATACTCCTTGAATGGATACGCTTGGAGAAAAATAAAAGTAAAATGACGACGTTTGCATTAATTTTTCGCATTCAAAATATGCTATTAATAAACAAAAAAAAAACCTACGAGAAAAGATTATTACCTATCAATATATATATATATATATATATGTACTTTTCTGAAAAGCTATTTTTCAAAAGGGGAGAGAAAATAAATGTAACTCAACGATGGGTGTCGAAAGATTCGGCCTAAGACGAACATACTTCCTTTCATTTTCTTGTGTTTCTATTTCTCGCTCATATACATATATATACATACATATATATATATATATATATATATATATATAAGGTTGTATTGCATTATTGTCGATACATTTATGCTCTTTGACTGGCTATCTCCCATCTTTACTCGTTTTTACCACATTGCTGCCTGTGTATTTTTAAAATTTATAATAGCACAGCGAAAGGAATTGCCAACATAAATTTTTTGCTTAAGTTCTTAATTACAGTATTTTCAATATAAGTAAAGAAAAAAGAGAAAGTAAGATTCTGGTAAAGTTTTGCTTTCAACCTTAAGAGACCAATGAATCTTTTATATAAATAAGAATTTCACAACCCTAGTATTCATAGAATATTAAATAGAGATCGCCAAAAAAAAAAAAAGTAGACATCGTATTAACAGAATTCTGAGACCTTTTTAAGTGAGTTTCTTTATTTATTTTCACTTGTTTCAAGTTGGAATCGGCTTTTACAAAATTTATTGAAGGGAATTTGTTCAAAAAAAAAAAAAGGAAGAGGTGAAGATAGCCAATCAGTTCGGAATCATACGACTTAAGGGCTACTTGAAGATTCTTAGTTATGCAATTTGAATGAATATTCTGCGTTTCCGTGTTCGCCAAAATTGGGCGTAAGCTGTTTTCTAGGCGGAGAAGGGAGTAGAAATGGGAATGAATAGGGCGTGGTATATTCATATTAAATACTGCTTTGCGATTTGAACGATATCTTACACAGGTCGCTGTTATGGGTTTTATTTATTTTAATTTTTATCGAAAGAAACGAAACAAGCCACAAGCCGAATAAATATAGGTTGCCGCTCTCTTGCATTACAGTTAGAGTAGATAGCAGTGTTTTGAAAGTTTAGCTCTGTAGTATTTTTGATTGTATTGTTAAGTGCTGGCAATCGCGTTTGCCTTCATGTTGATGTATAAACGTCACTCTCTTTGCTCTTTTAATACATTTATTGAAGTTTTTCTCTCTGTCATGAATATTTGCCATCGTACTAAGAACTCCATAACGTTTATTTAATTTGGTTTTGGGGGTAGTGAGTGAGTTTTATAGGCCTTGCGCATATGAGATTGTCATACACAAGCTCGAGTTTGCCTGGTACGCGCGTGTGACGCGACCAAATAAATAAATAGTAATATTGTTATCATTTGCCGACACTAAGTTGAATAATAAATAATAATAATAATAATAATAACAACCACAAAATATAGGAAGAATTAAAGCACTGCAGGGTACACATAAAAATACAAACGTACCTGAAATGTGCTTTAAACTGTGCGTGCATATGTGTATGTATTTTGCGCTTATTGCTATTTAAAACAAAAGCACACATTATAAGCTCATTTGACGGCAACAATTAAAACAATTTAAAAATAATTTTTGCTTTGACTTTTTGGGGACGGATGGTTATTTCATGTTAGCGGAATTTTATGTCAAATCGTTTTCGGTGATTTTCAAAAACTGTTAACTAAATGTATATATATATTTTCGCAAATGAAAAACGACAAATTGAAAGCTTATACTAATAATAAAATCGCACAAATAAAACTTTTATAAAAACAAAATTCAAAAATATGTCTTATTTTCCTCGCGAATATATATATATATATATAAAAATGTAATCGGCGGAAATTTTGTATTAGTAGGTCCTCATTTATAAGATTTTCTTTCGGATTTTTATATTATTGTCAATCAAAAAAAAAAATAAAAAATAAAAAATAAAAAACAAACGCCAAAGGAAAAATCTCTAAAAACGGGCAAAGCAAAAACAAGAGCAAATCCCTTATAAATGGAAAAATCATATATAAGCTTGAGTGTTCCAATCGAAATGAAGCAATAAAAAAGTGCCTTTGTTCCAATAAATAAATAAAAATTTAATTTAAAAAAAAAGAGAAAAATTCGAAGAAAAACTTTTAATCAAATTTAAAACTTATTTCCTCGCCTTAACATAGAAAAATCAATTTTTATGACAATTTCGTAAATATAACACACACACATATATATATATATATATATATATATATATATATATATATATATATATATATCAAATAATAAAGAAGTAAGTTGTCAAGCATTTATTTTTTGTTCATATTATTATTATTATTATTATGAATTTTTTTTTATTTATTTATTTATTTATTTTTTTTTTTTTGATAATATTTATTGTATTTTATACATTATTGTTGTTGTTGCTTGCTTGTTTGACTTGCAAAGTTTTACGTTTCTTTAGATTCTGTTTCGTTCATTCATTGTGCTGAATCATCGTAAAGACATGGTTTTGCATAATTTTTTGATGAATGTGTATTTTAGGATTTTTTTTGTTTTTTAAATTTATTTTCATTTAAAGTCGACAAAGAAATTATCTATAATGTTGTTGAATCACGTTCGTCAAATATTTGTCTAGTAAGAGAAAATTTATTTCGTGTGCATATCGTCTTGGCGTTGTTGTGGAAACCTAAGAATCTTGTCATCATTGTTCGTTTTCTCGTTCGTTGTGCACAAACGTTTTAATTACCTTCATTCCTCGGGATTCGCTGACATTCTCTTATTCTTATTCTTATCCGCAATCGCATATCAATAAAGTAGAGGAGCTAGAGAACCTCTATATTTCGGTGTTTGGTGTTTTGCTATTTACTTATTTCCTACTTTTACATAAAGAAGTTCATTGTAAATTCTTTTAAGAATATATATGTTTCCGTTTTTTTTTTTTGTTTTACTCCCACTCGCAATCCAATTGCCCATTGCACAGGGCTTTCTTCGGCCTTTCGGTATGTGCTTATTTTTTTTCTTTTTTTTTTTTTCTATCTATCATTACTGGCCCCAATTTTCAAAGTTATGTGGCTGTCGTCGTTGTTGTCATTCTGTTTATTTCTCCTTTTCCGGGTGTCTTTCGGTTCTTCCTCCCCTTGATAAATGACTGAAGCTGAATGATGTTGCAATGCTGTTTTGCTTCTTTCCAAATTATTTTTTTTATTTGTATCTGTGTTGTTTCGAATCGCACTCACAGCGTTTGCTGTTTTCTTTTCGTTGTTATTTTAAGTATATTCAAAATTAGGTCGCCGAACTTCAAGTGAAACGTGTTATCGAAAACTATAGAATGTCAAAAACTTGGAGAAATTCTATAAAATCGCTTTTAATTTCTGAACTTTTCATATGTGTAATGATGATTGGCCTGCAGCCAACATGAGGTACACCATATTTTTTATTTGATTTGTCGAATCTTTACAAATTCCATATGTAAAATTAGATTTCGATTAGTTTAATCCTTGATATCACAATAACAACAACAATTTTCATTGATCAATCAAAAGTTAGTGGGCGGACGATTCCATCATCATTACATATTCAGTTTCTTCCGGTATGTATGTATGTGTATATATTTGGTATATTCGAATACTTTAATTTTTGAAAATTTTCTCCTTGTTTGATCCTTTCATTTAAAATTTTTTGTTGTATTGGAAACGAGGCACATATACATATCTACATATAATATATATATGCAGTTTGGTCAGATGCCTGGAAGATCGGAATTTATGCTATGTTCATATGAAGGACAGAAGTTGCTAATAATGACTACATCTTGCGATGTCATTTGCGTGGCCGAAATGACGAATATCTGGGATCTGGAATTTCCTCCAAAAATCATTATAGATTTAAGACTTGGAAATCCTTTAAAATTTACAGAAAAAGTCTGAAGCTTGAGATAGTCTGGTTGAGCTGAAAATCGGAAGCGATCGGAACTTAAGTACATTTACAGGGAGCTGAAACGGGGAGCTGTGACATACGAACGTTTCAAATAAGTTTTGAGAAAGTGGGACATATATGAATGCGCGCTATCGTCCGACGAATTCCCTCGGGTCGTTTAAAGTCACTGAAAGCATTTCGAAATGGTTGGTCGAGAGAAAGCCATCACCAGACAAAGGGAAAAGGCAACGAAACTGATTATTAAGGAAACATAAATATAATGCGAAAGGCCTGAGTTTGCCTAGCTTTCTCTAGAAATGAAAGGCGCTTAATTGTCGGGAATGTAAAATTATTTCCATTCGAACATCATCAGGAACATGTCTTCCGATATTTTATAATCCCCAGTGAGATTTTATTGCGTTATTTCAAAATGTCTGAAGACTGCTTGGTTGGCAGAGATTTCGTTTAAACCCCAGAAAGTTTGATTCCTACTTCCGTATGTTAGAGACGACGAAACGAAATAAAAGAATAATAAATACTATTGTGCTGCTATACATACATACACGAGACAGTTGAGAAAAAGACAAGACAATTTTAAATTTGAATATGTCAAGGCTGTGAAGTTTTTATCTGGCTGGCAAGCATGTGTGCATTGTTTGATCGCTATCATGAATATGATAAATAATGAATAAAAGTGCCGATAAAATATTTTATATTCAATTAAGTTAAATGAATAAATAAATTAATTTTCGAAAACGAAATAATGCCAAATAGCGGGAAGGTAACAAGGTGCCTTTGAATGCTTCCTGGTTAAAATGAAAAGGCATTGAGATATGATATAAAAGCTATATATAAATGAAAGAATTCCTACTGAGCATATATATAGGCTTGCAAGGTAAGTCAATTATGAATGAATTAAATGCGGGAAATGATGCAGGGACAAGAGCGAATAGTAGGAATCCTTTGAAATTCACTTGGTAAACGCTGAACTGCTTAGCAAATCTTCGCACGAAGATAGGGATTAGAAAAAAGTTTTCGCATTCAACTTTGATTTCCCAAAGTTAATACTTTATCCTAAGCTATGGATGTTTGGGGATGAAACTATAGCACCCTGCTACTCGAAGTACCTACAGGATGTCCAGTGTAGATTCTGGTGATACGTACACTGGTAAAAATAAAAGCATAAAGTTGACCTTAATGTGGATGAAAATTGCTTAGTTCAATCACAATGATCATATATTTTCATTGTCCACAAATTCATTCCAAGCACGTTACACACGTTGCGATTTTGAAACAATACAGGTGGCAATTTTGAAAACCAATTCCTTCTACATCCTGCAGGATCACTATTGTTATGCTTTCATCAAATGAATAAATATCGTATTTAAATAATATTTTACTTTTATAACTGAAAAAAAAAGAAGCAGAGGCTGTTACAAGTGAAATGTTGTCCCTTTAAATAACGGTTAGAAGAAGTCATTAATTTTGAAAGTGAGGTAAGCGTTTCGCTTCTTTTCTTAACACTACCGGATAACAGACATATTTTATCGAATAGCGCTTACCACTCTTTTTAAGTTTATTGAAATATTATACTACCTTGAAATATCGCTCGCAATAACAAGGACAGGGATTTGTGCCACTTTCAAAGTAAACGGCTCGCTTAACGTTATAAGAAGATGTGATAAAAAAGAAATCGCTAAAAGCACAGACATCGATTGGCAAAAGATTTGAATCCGATTAAATCATCGCAGCCTACATGCAACAAGTAAGAATATTATAGTCGGACAAGTGTGACCATCAAATACCCTACGCTACATACTACAACAATTATGTCTTGACGGGGGAAACGAGAAATTTTGAAAATTGCAACAGAGGAGGACGTTATATGGAGAGTGGTCGCAAAAATGGGCCGATCCGGATCATTTTTAACAGCGTTCATTCTTGGGTCAAAACCCATCACTGTACCACATTTCTTCAAAATATCTCCAAAATTGCGACGTGAAGCTTGAACACAAAATTACATGGACAAACATGCGACGGACGGACGGACGGACGGACAAGGCTTAGATTCATTCAGATTGTGATTCTGGATCGATCAATAGAATAAAAGGTGGGTCTATCTTAAGAATTTCCACGTGTTACATACGTCCGCACTAACTTAGTACACCTTGTACAGCAAGTGGTGTCGCGTAGAAAAAACGCTCCAAGCCTATCGAAGTTTTTCCCAAGCACTTATGCCAAAATATTACTCTTCCCTCGATTTGTGCGGAGGAATGTTGGCAATTTTTTTTATATAATTTATGTGAATGGTGGTGCTATAGGTAGACTTTAGCTTTATTAAATGAAATTAACTACAAACGTTCCTGTTTGCCTATTTAGTAGCTTTCGGTTCATAAAACTTAATCTCAATGTAGATCAAACTATGAATTATTTAACCCATTTAGTAGGGTTGAATGACGGTTACAATTTAATCTTCATATCGGGTGCAATACAAACCGAAGAACAAAATTACATATAAATTATAATCGTCGAGCATTGCCGATGTCATCCATCCATCCATCCATTCATCCATCCTTCCATTCATCCATCAATCCATCCATCTATCTATTCATCCATCCATCCATCCATCCATCCTTCCATCCATTCAACCGTTAATCCATCCATCCATTCACCCATTCATCCATCCATCCATCAATCCATTTATCCTTCCATCCATTCATCCATCCTTCCATTCATCCATCAATCCATCTATCCATCTATTCGTCCATCCATCCATTCTTCCATCCATTCAACCATCAATCCATCCATCCATCTATTCACCCATTCATTCATCCATCCATCAATCCATTTATCCTTCCATCCATCCATCCAACCATCCATCTATCCAATGATAAACATTGGCGGATAATATTGCGGAGATCAAGTGTATATATCAATGGCTAGTTGGAATGGCTCCTTTTAGCAAAAACGCTTTGCAATTGTATATAAATTTTTCTTACGTTAGTGCCTATCGAAGATTCGCTTCGAAGTGACATTTTCAATTATTTGCGCGCAGTCTCTTTGAATATTTCACACGCCTTACTTTGTAAATTGAGTTGAAATGTTACGAAAGGTTGAAATTTTCAAAAGCTGCTGAGTGTGCTGTTCTTTATTTTCGTGTTCTGATAAGAATTTTTAAACAATTTTCTTTAATGCACACACACGTGTGTGTGTGCTTTGAAATTTTGTTTCAAAAAAGATCACAACAAAAGAGGAGGAGATGAGATGTCAACGGAAACCCATTATTTCCGCTTTTGAAATCTTTTCTTTTTTTTTTTTTTTTTTTTTTTTATGAGATTACTTTAATATTACATTACATTTATTTATCTATCTTTGCCTTTCATTTTATTTCAAGTACTTATGTACAAATATTTTAAACGACACTTGGGTTAAAAAAAGAAACAGAGAAGAGATTCTCCTCCACTTCAGTTGATGATAACCATTAACTCAATGGGAAAATAAATTATTAAAATAGATCACATAAGACAAAAGAACAACCAAAGCAAAAGGGAGGGGGGGGAGCAAAAAATACAAATAAAAATTAAATTCTACGCATTTTTATTTCTCCCTTCCTTCTCCAAAGACACAACATTCGTTTGTAGCTCTGCCAAGGCCATTTATTACGATATAATTATTTATAATAAATATAAATAAATAATAAAAAAATTTTAATATTTTTTTAATAGACAAACATGAAAAGAAAATCTTTTAAATAAAGAAATAACTGAAATGTGTGTGTGTGTGTGTGTGTAACTCGTTTTGAAACCAATTTTTTATTACTTATGGGCGGCCGAATTTACACAATTTTCTACTTCACTTTCGACACACAAGTACAGTTATGTGATCATTTTTATGCGAAAGTTATTTCGTCAACTTGTTTTTAGCCGTTCGATATGGTGTTGGAGAAGAAAGTCATCATGGATTTGAAAAGCCTTTGTCATGCGGTGATGGTAGGACCGAGTGATGAATGAATATATGAAAATATTCTTTTCTTCTTCAACAAATTGAATTGTGAAAAGTGTGTTTTCTCCGGTCAATGCGCGGTGCCATACCTAGCTAAAGCTGCAAGTTGTAAAAAGTATTCACTCTACAGGGAAGATTGCACACCTTTAATGGACGGCCCCCAGCAATTCTTTTCCAATGCCCCTCTCTGCTTCTCTTCACATTAGACACACATACATAAAGTGATATATTTCAATTTTCGAACTGTAAAGCATATATTCGTACAAGTACAATACCAACACCATCCATCATCTAATATACGATCAATATCGAAATGCCTTTATTTTTGATAGAATTTTGCTTCTTTTTTTTTTAAACTTGTAAAAGGAACTTATTAGGCATGTGCATGCTACTTTCGGATCGATTTAAAAGTTGATAGGGACAAAAATCGGAGCCACTTTGTTAAAATGAGGAAATCAAAAATTTCATAAAATTTTCGTCAGTTGCTTGAAATTCATCGGTGAAGTCGCGATGCAAATTGCGAATAAAAATTCGACCCGTTTACACTTTTTTAAGATTTTCGATTACCTCTGTAACAAACTAACCATTCATTACTCTTGGTGTTGTTTCCTAATAATATATATTTGCGACCATAATTATGAAGCAGAGAGTTAGTTAAGAACGAGACAGACATGTATTTCATAGTAACTAAATGCGTTACCATAAACTTTATGTTAAGTGTAAGTCGCTCTATATGGGTTTTGCGCAAAAAAATCGAGCATATTTTGTGTCCGCAAGAGCACTTCTTCGTTTATCCTGTGGAAAAAATCCTTCGCTTTATGTTCATATTTGGGAGGTGGCTTCGTTTCACGTTTTTACATCAATTTTCAATGGTATCAACATCTACCTTCTCTCATACCTATACTAATACAATTAATTTGAAAAGCCAGAAGCAATTATTTATTAATGACGAAATTTCCTTCTTTTCGTACCCATCACTGAAGGATGAGGTGGAGGGGGTAAACGCATTTCATTTTTTCCATAATGTATGTAACACTCAAAGGTATGCTTCAGAGACCCTGTAAAGTATTCTGAACTCTGAATTGATTAACCCATGTCTGTCCGTCGATGTGTCTGCGTGGTGTTAGTTGTTGGCATTCCCCTTGTCGAAAAAGCTAAAATATCGACTTCAAGCTTGCTAGAAGTTAGTATTGAAAATGGGCCAAATTGATCAGCGCAGAAGCCCGCTGACGTGTAGCGTAAACTAAACGTAACCTCGTTTTTTTAAACAAAATTTTATGGATTTGTGCTCGTTACTCGGAAGTTATTAAAGTTAGAAGGCTGAAATTTTCCATATTTGCTGTTTACGTGCAAAAATGGAAAAAATCGGCCATACCCACACAAAGTTACATTTTATTTTTTTCACTTTTTTGAGTTTTTATGCTCATTTCTCATACCCCGCACATAAAGACAAAATGTTGAAAACTATTTTGTACATTCCTCAAAAGAAGAAAAAATTATCTGCCTAAAAATGGATTAATTCTAAAATGAATATTGTAGACACCGCCGCGACCTGGTGGTTTAATTATATTCCATAGCACTTGTGGTACAGGGTGTATTAAGTTACGGCAGGCGTATGTAAAACGCAGAAGGGCTTAAGACAAACCCACCACTTATTATACCGATTGATTCGGAATAATAATCTGAACTGATCTAAGCCTGTCTGTCCGTCTGATGTCTGTCCATGTAAATTTGTGTTCAAGCTACAGGTGGCAATTTTTGAGATATTTTGATGAAATTTGGTAACGAACGGGCTTTGACCCGAGGACGTACGCTATTGAAAATGCTTCCGATCGGTCGGCTTTTTCGGCCAAATTGTAATTTTCAAAATATCTCGGCAAAAGTGGCTAAGTAGTAGCATTTCACCATTCGTAATTGATACGTAAACTTTGAAGCGGCTGGGGCAATTTTTGAATCCCCTCTCATATAACGAAAACTGAAGTTCACACGACAAAATGATAAAATTTTCAATGCTTCTTGATGAAAATTGTATCGAATTTGGACCATGTGGGCCTATTTTTTGGATCCCGCCCTATGTAAGGATTAAACTTGTACTACATTAGGTTGCATTTTGGGCCCAGTTCCCCATAAATACGCACTTGAAAAATATGCCTTTGTATAGAAACAAGATATCATTTTTGTCTTCTATAATAAAAATAAAAATTGTGTTAGTAGGATATTTGATGGTCGACCTTGCCCGATTATAATCTTCTTGCATGTTTTTTCTTACTAACACCAGCGATACGGGTATCAAATAAAATAACTTGAAGAATAGAATGAGAAAAGCATAATGAGGAGGGGTAAGCGACATTCAGTCGCCGCCGAACATAACTTTCGTACTTGTTTTGTTTTATCACGGGGGATACAGTAGTGGCAATCTAATTGACTTGATATAGAACACCCAACATCGTTTTCGATTTCCTTTTTAACGGTAATTAAATTAAAATAGAATACTCAAAAATTAAATTAAAACTGAATTGATAATTACGCGTACACGCGTACTCGTTAGATTCTTAAGATTCAAATTAACATTAAAGCGAATGTTTACAGGGTATAACATCTCTGTGAATTTTTTGGCTTAATTGATGCTACGAATCTTTTGGAATATGCTTCCAAAAGGCTGCTTGGGTCCAATTGGGTTGAATTCCTGTTGGGATCTGGCGACAACTTCATGTGTTAACTGTTGGTTTCCAACTTCATCTCTACAGCACGCATGTAACAGATGTCTTCAAAGAGTGTTTGCTATCATTTGAACGCATATGAAGTTTAGAGGAGATGTGCGCAGTTTCACTGAGATCGTCGTTGACAAGATACTAAGAGGCTGACAACGACGCGAAGCAATTAAAAGTTTACGATAAAATTTCTGAATCGATTCTGACTCGGCTATAGAATCGTACATTTTCTGATCGTTTCCTCTGTCATTTCGCAAAACGTGAAGCGTGAAATGCCGCAGCTTCTGTAAAAAATCTTCTAACAACGACACTAAAGAACAATATTTGAACATAAGAAGACATTTTTATGGATTTGGAATTGCATCGTGTTGAAGAAAGACCTAAAAAGCCATTTATTGCAATCAATGAATGCGTTCAGAGCTATAATGCATTTCAAGTATGTTCAAGATTTCAAACGAGTTCAAGGTCAAGCGGGCAAACGGCATAGCACCAACCAATTTTCATGCGAATGTTTTTTAATATTATCCTTAAAAGTAAGATTCTAAATGGTATCGCAATGGGCACAGAAATAACTGGATTACTATTGGAAGGGATGCGCAAGGTAACGGCAAGCGAAAAGATTACTATGGCAATTAAAAAGGAGCGGCCTACGCTTGATCATCACAGTCGTCTACACGGGTCATAATTCCTCCTTATCAGAGATAATTCAGTTTTACGATCAGCTCAAATATAAATATAAATTAGGCAGATTTTAATTAGACTTAATTTCGTATACCAGCCAAGGGCTGACGATGACGATGTCGTGTCCGAAATATTGCGTAATATGTGAAAGGCCCTTCCAGCAGATCGATTTTGCTTTCTTCTACTTCGGCTGTCCGATGAAATATTCAATCAATTATGTAATAACCTTCCGATTGTAAGGTTTTAGGAACTTGTTTCCAATCATAGATAATATAAGTTTAAAGAATTATCTTCGTTTCCGTTCTCGTTCCCGTCCCGCTCGAATTATTCCATTAATATTTATCTTGGAAGTTTGCATAGACTTCCAAAGAGATTGTTCGTTCCTCGTATAACCAATCCTCTTAGACTTTCTTAATAGCAGTTTTCGGAAGACTTCACTTCAATAGATGTGATTATTATTATTCCTTTCCTTCCCAGCAGACACCTGCTTGCTGCAACACCGGGTATTTGTTTTCGTTGAAAAAAAATTTTGTTTTTTGAAACCAATAAAGTTCATTGGCCAGTAAGCAGCACTACTTTTAAGTAGTATATCAAGCGCGTTTTTTTTATGTCTTTTTTATAGCTGTAGCCGTATCGCATCCGTAATGTCTAAGCAAAGCGACCACATAAATAAAGCATTTCACACATTATTCTTAATTATGTCAACGCATATAACATATAACAACGAAAGCAAAACTACAACACAACACAACTTAACTTAGCTGACAAACGGACAGCAGCAGCAGCAGCAGTAGCAGCAAGAGTAACAGTAACAGTAACGGCAACGGCAACGGCAACGGCAACGGCAACGGCAACAGCAACAGCAACATCCTCAACATCAATATCATTATCTGTACGCGTGAGTGAAGGAACTCAGACAGTGTTGTTAATAGTTTTTTGTCGCTATTGTTGTTTTAGTTTTTAACATCTGGGATAATGGATAACTTTACAGATATTATCGCTAATGGGGATGGTGCAGTGCAGTTGTCACAAACTTTTGTCTTCCGAAGCAACAAGTGTTGCGTTTCGCTATTTTCTGCTTAAAATACCGACACCACCCTGTATTCTATACTTATTCCATCCACAACGTGTATCATACTGCAAAGTGTAATAGACTTCAACCCCAATTACTGGCGATTGTGAAATTGTATTAT
>CCAG010022749.1:0-98392 GCA_001077435.1 Glossina morsitans morsitans
GTATACCAAAACATTACTTTTTTGGGTTCTTATATTAAAAATAAAACTTTTTCAGGCTTTCACCTGGTAGTGAAACGAGTGGTCGTATAAGTGATCTGATTCAGTAGGGTTCCTCCTTTGCCCAGAACTTGTCAGTAGTATCAAAATATTCCGATAATTGTTTCGTGGATTGAACACGAAAATATATACAAAAACAGGCAGACAAGCTCTTGTCAAATCAAAAACGGTTCTTAGACAATTGGTGTAGAAAAGTTGGTTCTACTTCAAGTAAATGTGGCCGGTCCACACAAGCGCTGAAATTTAATGCATGGTTATCAAAAGTCGTGCAGAATACAAACGTGCATGTAGTGGATATCGAAAGGGTCAGTCCAAGACATGCACAGTTCATTTCTATAGTTTCGTTTTGCCAACCGTTGTTTAAATTTTACTTTACATGTTTACGCTTAAACATAACCTTTGTGAATGTCAAAACATTTTCCCAATTCAAAGATTTACACTCCGAGCTTCTAGCTCGCTTTAGAACAAAAACGTATCTGCAGAACTTACTTTTGCTTAACATTGTTGAACGGATTAGAACTAATAATTAATTTCGATTTTCTTTTTTGTCTTAATAGATACTATAGTGAGCTAGCGACTACCTTATTTTAGTCCAAGAATTTATTTCTTTGGGTTAAATCAATTTTAGTAATAATAATATTTTAGTTGATATTACTTTTTCATCAAACTATAATGGACTTGTTGTCAGCAAATGAGGAAATCAATAATTTCATTACTATTTTTATGCTACTATATGGGCACACACGTACACTTACTTACGTGGGAAGGTGCGCATCTATTGTTTGCATAGTAATAATTATAAATGCCTTATAATTAAATGAGTTCGATTGAACCGGAGGGAAAATATTGTTATCCTTTGCAAAGCAAAGTATCTGTATATACATATAAGAATCATTTTTTGAATAAATATAAAAAATTTGAAATGTAGAATTAGTACTTATGTGCCCATTGCCTACTTTTGTGTAAATAATTAATTGCCTGTTTTAAAAGGTTTGCCAAAACGTTCGAGTTTTAAAACCCCTTGAGAATTTAAAGACGGTTTTGCTTTGCCATTGAATGACATACTACTGTTTAGTGACAATACAGCACACATCTGAAGATTACAATGGCAGGCTGCACTCTATTGCAGGGCAGAAAAAGATACGAATGCTTTTCGCATTTTGGGCTTAGAGCAAGTAAAAAAAGTATATATCATATTATGATGACGCAATTTTGATACAAGCCCATCAGGCCAATGCTTTAAAATCGCAGGACTTTTGCGACGTGGTATCTTAAAAAGGTCTAGAAAGTGTTTATAGCAAGATTGTTGTTGCTTAGTGTGAGTTCAACTCTAAACGGTTGGATAGTCATGAATATATAAAATATGATGGGACAACTTTGCTATACTTGTTGTTATTAGCGATTTTGTTTGTGCTTATGCTTACCGTGAATTTTATTTTCTCGCTTCTCGTTCGAGTAAAGCTCATGTAACCTTCGGAATCGTTAAAATTTTTCTATTTTCGGCTTCATCTGCCCGCCAACACGCCGTCAACAGACATAAGACGATGACTTACAACTCAAGTTAAAAAGCTGATCTGAGAACCTGTACTTAATATTGTGAAACCGCAACACTTGGAATGTAGTTTTCTTTTTTGCTTGATTGGTAGGACGCGAAGCGTGACGTGTACCAAACTGCAAAGGGAAATGTGCTTAGCATCTGCATTTTTAAACTCGGTTTTGGCTCTTCAACCGAATTAAAGTTATGTAACGTGGGGTTTTCAACGTTTTGAGAATAACCACAAGTCGGAGGGAGCTAAATGGAACAAATAGGACGACTAGGAAGTGTTTTCAGTTGAGTTTCTGATTAAAAAAATTATCGAAGAAACAATGCAGTATAAGAAGACGCCTTATCCTAATGCGGAAACCAAGAGTATGCTAATAAATAATTTTACTTCTTGACGGTACAGTTCGGCGGAAGCACTCTATAATAATAATTAACACCAGACATTTTGTATGTATCTATTTCTAGGTAAAGGGAATCATTTTGGTCGTGTTCTTTTATCGAATTGCTATAGTCGCAAAGCTGATGATAAGAAGTTGAAATTTTGCGCAAACATTCTTTAATCGGTTAGGAGTATGAGGTGAAAAAATGGGGGGATTTGTCTACATGGACGCCCACAACATGAAAAAGACTCGGCAAAATTACGACTTCTTCCTATTTTCGTCTACAGCTTTTGATCCTTTGCAGAAATATTCAAAGATTTATGATCAAAATGTTCGTTAGGATAGCCTTCGCGTTCGGACCAAAAATAATTTTGATCGGTTCACTAACACTTCTAAAATGAACAATAAAATTATAATTCCAATTTATTTCCAATTTACTCACTCCCAACACACATTCATCCACATAATAAATAAATTGAAAGTAAACTGGAATTAAAATTCGAGCACTACTTCTGGAAACCTTAGTGATTTTCGGACCGATAAACATTTGGCTGGCAGAATTTCCCGATACATGCTCACATAATCCAAAATATTAGTGGAAAATGTGAAAGACTTGTTAGTGTTTTAACAGGTTGTCTCGAGTTTTTGCTCTTTTGTGAGCCTGCATATTGGCGGATCACAACAATTTTTTCATGCTGTGTAATCGATTAAGGAATTTCAGCTCAAGAAAAAAATGAACCAACCAACAAATGAACCTTTTGTTAGAAAGAGGTGTATGTATCGGTGTATTGAAAACTAGATTGGGCAAAAGAATATCGATTGCAAGTAAAAATTTTGGAGCACTGCATGCATTATAACTATTTTTTGGGAGATCGAAAATTAAAAAGGATCAAAATGGCATACTTGCTAGCTCTAGTATTAAAGAAAAGTTAGTTTTACTGCTCTTTGATCCCATATTGACGATGACCTAATAAAAATGCGGGTCAAAAATAAGTGCAATCCGCCCACTGCTTATAGAAGGTAGTTTTCCAAAACTTGATGCAAATATTTCGCAGAATTATTTTATCTCGGTCGAGCAAAAAGTTTAGTTGAATATGTTGCAGTTCTATTCTATTATTCATAAAATATTCTTGCTAAGGAGTGCATAGTTTTTTTTACTTACTTTTTATTATATCTATCCTCTGACAATACCTTTACTTGTAACGTTTTAAACTCTTGTGAAGTTGTAAGTGGACTCATCTAAAGCAGCTTGTTCCCTCTTGCGGGTATTATAATGGGAAAAAAGGAAAAAATTACTATTATCCCAAAAGTGTTTATTTTACAAAAATATGCAGATAATTTCGCGTCGCGTGGACTCCTTCTGGGCCTGCATACAAAATAGTGCGGGACATGTAGAAAAAATACAAGTTGTTTTTTCGTAACCGCTACAGTAAGCCACGCTACTCTGCAAAACAAACACTACAAAGTTCTGAATAAGAAAGAATCACAAAGGTAGTATTTGCGAAGCTGTAGGAGTTTTCATTTCCGGGTTCACCATAAGTATAAATTCGCAAAAGAATTTTAGCTGATTTATACATGCCCCGCCCGTCCACTCATTATGAACTTTTTTAAAAATCAGAAATCTTGTCTTGGATTAATTGTGTAATTAAGTTTGATATTGGGCTCGTCTTCAGACATGTTCTCAATAGCAAGACCTGAAACCTGACTACTATCCATGTCAATTAGTTTTATTGCCAATTTTTGCTAAATGTAATTGTAAAATGAATATTTAAATTATATTGCCCTGAAAAAGTCTTGAAAATGACAGACATCGTTCGTTCCACTGAGTCTCCTTTTATACTGCGGAGTAGTTAAGATTTATTTATACCTAACAGTCCAGTTTTCTATTGGTTTTAAATTGATTAAGGCACCAAGTGAATACAGAAATTTTCTTGACTTCAAATGGATGAATTTTTTTTTGACAGTTTTGACAGATAGTTGGATGACTCACGTTTTGCAGCTTTAAAGTACAACATAAGCAAGTAAATTTGTCTGCGTGTATTTGAACAGAATGTTGGTACAATCAATATAAGGTGGTTGGTCAAGTACATGCCCAGCGCGTTGGTTAAATAGTATGATGACGCCATAAACCAATATAACATAATAGCAGAAGTTATGTTGCCGCATATATGTACATGCAAATGTATGGGTGTACACATATATAATATACATGTATACATATATATATGTATATATACGTTCACATTTTTTATGTTTCGTTTATTATTTTTTCAGATTTCATGAAAATCTTTTATATTCAAAGCCGATAAAAAAAGGCGCTCTACTTGACTTGTCTAATATGATCGTGATTTGAAAATCGTGGCTTTTTGGCCGCAGGACTATACGTTTTTTTCCTCAGCAAATATTTACATGGTTCACATAGATATTTGTGCGAAATTTTTTTTTTTTAAGATTTTTTCAGCTTTTTAGCTATTAAGGGTCACTTATACCATAGTATCCTTTACGATCGTAACTTACGAAAGTCATTTAGCTTTCTATCTTCAGTTCGCAGACATTGTGAAATTTAATTTTAGAAACAAAAGGTATAGGAGCCGTACACCCATAAATACTTGAAATGTTGCAAACGGCAAGACAAAATTATTTTAATTGGTGGCGAATAGAAACTGTTACACAATCATATACTTATGTATATGAAAGCGTATATTATTTGCCAACATATTTAACTGGTTCACAACCCCTACATCCTCAACAAGCGCTTTTTTTCGACATGCCTCACTGAATGTGTTCTACATTTTTCTTTGAATCCACTGCAGCAAATGTATGTGTGTAGCTCTAAGCACTCTTATGCAGGCACAAAAGAACACATACAGTCAGACAGTGTAATCAGGATCGCAACTATTTTTGGTCATTGGCAGTACTGCGCTCAACCAAGGGGTTTATACATAAACTCACCATAACCATCATCACCACTATCGCCACCAAGAGAACTATTAGCGTTTTTGCACGACGATGACTTAAAATCTCGAAAATCGAGTCAACCACTCATGCAGTATCAACCCGAAAGGCTTGTCATCATATATTCCACTTAAATATGTACATATATATATATATACACATATAGACAAATAATAGATACATGCGCGCATATGTGTGTAAAAGCACATGCATATCTGCAGCAAACGAGCGGCAATATCGTATGCCATACGAACAACAAATTTCATTGCATCACACGAAGTGCTTCAGTGAAGACGTGCTCGCTGCCTGCTTTTCTCTCTGTTTTAAATATTTGCCTTCAGTACGTGAGTGTGTGTTTAAATTAGAAAACTTTTAGAAATAAAAAAAAATTAATAAAAAGTGTACATATTTTCCTATTCAATCTATTTTATAACTTGTCTGCAACGACAAGCAAGAGTTTTTAATTGAATTAATGTATTTTCCGTCTTCTTTTAATCCCCTCGATAGGCGATTGCATTCATATTAAACAGTGTCCGGAAATGGAACACGTTGTTCTTTGATTCGATTAAAATGTTCTTCTGTACATTTAGTTAATGCAAACTGTGTGTACAGTGCACACTGTGCATTTGCGAAGTTTTCGCGTAAGAGTTTAAGTGATATCATTAATCAGTTTAGTTCATTACGAAAGGAAAATGTATCTATCCGTATATGTTTATATATGTCCATATGTAATTCCGCATGTAATTCCGGTTAAAGAAAAGGTAAACCATTTATGCATTTATATTTTCAGTTTAATAGTTTTATACTAAAACAAAATAATTGTCGCAAGTGGGTCTTTTTTCATTTTGCACGTAATTAGCAAAAAATGATCAATTCTGAATAAAGTAACAATCTTGGCCACGGTTGTGTACAGGCTGGATAAGATACAGTGTATATGTGTGAAATAAATGTTTTTTTTATTTTTTTTATTTGCTTAGATTGGCGTATAGTTACATTTACTTCAAAGTGAAATATAGTTCGCGACTTGTTTTTCAACAGAATTAAAGGGTATATCGGATTAGTCGTGTCCACCCGACTACGTCCTTAAGCTGAATGAACGAGTGTAGCCCCGTTTTTTTTTTATTTATATCTGCCTACGAACACGATATAAAGTAAATGTTTTTTTAGTCAGTGATGGAGCCTGAATTATTGCCGCCGCCGGTCTGCTTGCTGTTGGAATATTTTGGATAGCAAGCTGCAAACTTCGGCAAGGGAACTGCAATAAATGTTACGGATGACAGAGAGATGAGAGTGGATGTGACACGAATACAAAAAGTGTGCTTCAGGTCAAAGGTTGAAACAATTTCACTTTTTTCAGTTGCACTCATCAGCATGGTGCGCGTTCCTCCCTCTTAGTTAACCCAACTTATACCCTTTAAGTACAGCTTTTTATTCACAGTCAAGTACTTGTCTCTCTATATTCCTTCGAAATTTAGTTTTACCTTCGGCTGGGTGCGGTTAGTTAATCTTTGTGCTAAATTTAAGGTGGTCCTTTTACATGCTACGTTCATTTCTTTCACTTTTAAGTACAATTTAAAACTATCTTCCCAAAGTATATCACTGATCATTTAAGAAAACTTGAAAAAGAAATCAATTAAGTCAATCGACTATTTTGGATTAATTTCTATCACAAAATGCTAAGATGACCTTGTTGTCATTCTTCGCCTTTAGTTCGAATTGAATGCACGAGTCGTGTGAAAGAGGTAGCTTTCTTTATGTTTTGAGCTCAATTTGCTATTGTCTTCCAGGATGTCTGTAGATGCGTTTGTGTATTCGCACTCTTACTTAAACGAAAACAATAACGTAAGCAACAAACAAAGAAAACACGATAATAACATAATCAGTACACTTGAATGAACGTTAAAGAATAACTTCTAAGGTTATGAATGCGTTTTGCACAATAAAGCATAAATAAAGGATAGTAGAACAATGAATAAAGTGTAAATGACTTTTACACGTACCTACGTAAGTAAGTGCATATATAATATAAAGCAGTAATAATGCTGCTAGTGCGCAAATAATATATAATATGTAAGAATTTGTGTAGTTTCAAGAGTAGATGTAACAATTTAAGTGCTCATATAATTTATACATTGATGGATGAAATAATTTTAATTATTTATGAGATTTTATTTGGTTTTCTTTCTTTTTCGTTTCATTGATCGCTCATGCAGAAAGTGCTGGCTTGAGTCATCCTTTGTGGGTACACGACCATTGGATTCACCGCAAACACCGATTATTGAAAATACAACATTTACTACCGCAGTAGCGGCAGCAGCTGCTGCCAGTCTACTCACCACCACTAATATTGCAACGGCAACAGCAACAAATAATAATAATAACAATTTTCATACAGCGAATCATAATCAATACAATTTGAATACCAGACAGGATTTGCCCGTAAATTTGCTTGGCAATGAAGCGGTTTTAACCCGTATGAACAACGGTGGTGCACTCAATAACGGTACTACTACGTATAGTAGTGTAAGTAGTGCGAGTGGTACCAATCTTATACACAATATAGGCACCGGATATACCAGCCTACCAGCTGGTGAGTCGAAACGAAAAAAAATGTATTTAATATAATTTAAGAAAACAACAGCAAAAAATTTTATAGAAAGCTAAAGTACTGCTTTTTTTTTATTACTAACTGTAGATCTTTATTTATTTATTTAAAGAAGAGTGTGCTTTTTATCTTAACACAAGATATCTAGACTTAAAAACGATTTTATTATATGTATTTAGAGGAAAACACAAAATATATATACATATATATATATACATATATATATATACGCTGCACTTGCACTCTCCACCGACCAAAATAGAGAGGGAAAAAATAGATAAAAACTTCACACTAAGCTAAAAGCTTTATCGTGCGATTTGTAATTTGTACTCATTTTCTTTGTAATTAAATTATAAATGATTAAATAGGTTTCTTATAATGTCCTTTTATTCTCTTAGTGTAAATTTTAATTGAAATTGGTAAAAGTGGGCACTTTGCTGGCACCTAAATAAAGTTTTAGTTTTGTTAAAGTCAAATAAAACCTAACAAAACTTTTAAAGTTTTGTTTAAAGTTTTCTAAAAAAATTCGGAAAATTAAGATTAAATATCTAGAGTAACAGCGAAGGGACGTTTATAGCAACGATCAGAAAACTCCCTTCATTTTATTACTGAGGAGAAGCTTCGACCCTCGGCTCGGTTGACTTTGAAATGGACATAAAACGAACTTTTACATAAACGTATTTTTGCTTCGTGTCCTCAAATTAACTTTGAAAAAGGGGTGGAATCCATTGACTAAATTCGCTAATTTCTGTCTCTGCAATTGAAAAGAGCCGATTTGAAACACCATCATTATTAAGAAATGGCTGACGCGGAAAGTATCTAAGACTTGTTTCACAAGTTGCTTTCTTGTCTTTTCACTGATTTACAAAAGTAGTCTAAAAAAAAACAGGTTTCTTAGAATTGTCTACTTTTAGGCTTTTGTTAAAACTAGAATAATTCATCATCATTTATCGCTCTAATAACTCTTTTTTTTTTAATTAATTTAAATAAAGGGCGAAGCCGAAGTGTCCCTTTTTCTCTTATAACTCTTATCTTTAATTTTTCTTTGCACAACCATTACTTCTTATCTATACATATATTAGTACTACAACCGAAAAACAAAAAAAAAGAACTATTCGGTCCTCTTATAATAAGTGTTAGCCAATGGCATTGATATGACTATTATATCATATTTGCATATATTATTTACATTCATATACACCGATATACATGCAATTTGTATACGCAATAGCATTATTTATCCATTTATAGCACTTTTATTGATTGTATTTAGAGTTCTCATCAGTTATTTCATATATTTTATATATTTTTTTTTAATTTATATTAATTCGAAAAAAAAAGCGAGTTTTTTTATTTAAATTTAAGTTGTTTTAATAAAACATAAGTAAACTTTTATTTTAAAAAATAATTTGTTTTATTTCACTTCTTGTATTATTTTTTATAGATAATGAGTTGTATAATTAAACTTACTTTTTAAGTTTTGCGAACACGATCATCAACCTAAAAGTTTCTTTAGTACACTTTATGTATATGCTGATGTTGAAAACTCTCTGTTTCCACTACGATGAGGCAATGAAGATAAATCGTTTCATAGATTCGCTTTTGCACTCATTGCTGGGATGATTAAAAGAAACATTTTTCCTCTGAAATTATACCGCATACGATAAGGATTAGACTTCGGCATAAAATGTTAAATACACTTGCGTTACTTTTTTTACTAGGCGTTGCCGCTATGGCTGACGGTACGATTATATAAGAAAGAAAATTTTCTCGTGTAAAACTCCGCAAAACATGGCGTTATATATAGCGTGGTCGTAAAAATCCTGTGATCAAATCTTGTCTTCACATTTTCAATCATTTCAAAATACCAAATTTCAGGAAAATTTATCGAAAGTTGTGAAATACAGGCTGAACGCAAAAGTATATTGACGTTACTTAGATGGACACACGAAAACTGTTTTTATTGGCATTATGGGGGCGCTTGCACTAATATATAATAACTTTTTAACTGCATGCCTTCTGATGACAAAGGGGTAAAACGCGAAGCGATAACGAGCGCCCCCCCGCATGTAGGACTGTCCACAATGATTCGAAGATCGCAATACTGCTTAAGTGCTATGGGCTATTCGTTCCGTGATTTTGAGGTAACTACAACCACCAAGCTCCCTAAAGCGCCGTTTTCAGGAATCGGGAAAGAGACATTCTACAAGCAGTAGAACTACGAGCGACTATTCTACGCAATGGCATTTTCCTTGGTTTACAAGATCTTCCTTTTTCCCAATAATAGTATTTGACTAATGATTTCACGTTAGGAGAGGCATAAATCTATTCTTGCATTTATATTAACAATACTCCCTGAAATGCAAGCTGGTTTTCCCTGCTTAGATTTCAATGCTCAATCAAAAATATCGACTCGGCAATGCCATGCTTTCAACTAGTATTCCAATGCGGAAGTCCATATGAATCTGCATATAGCTGTGAACCTCTTTAGTAGCGTAACTCATAGAAAAGAAGTGTTCCATTATCTCGATGGTTCTTGGGTTGATTGGGTGTTTGCTTTCGTCAGCCAAGTTTAAATATATCCGATATCATTTATATCAAAGGGTGCATCTATCTTAAGGCTATTTGGATGCTACACGCACCGCTTAATATGTCATTATCAAAAGTAGTTTAGGATGTAAGAGCGAATAGTGATCAGTACCGAAGTTACCGAAGCCCATTCGCTAATTCTTACATTAAATACATTTAAAACTAAAAAAGGCAATATATATAATGGTAAGCAAATTTTGGTAGAACAATTAAAGTTTAGCGAAAATTTTTCAGTAATAGTCTCCATGTGTTACTTTAATTACAATATTTGAAAAATAATTTATTTAAAAGACATCTTTCTATTTAATAAGTTTTCAAAGTATAAGCAATATTTTCTTTACATATTTTGAATTCTTTAAAAGCACTTTTACCAGGCATAACTCTGGCTCATGCAAAAGCGATTAAATCAGCGATACAAATTTATCTCCGTTTTAAATCTAATACATTTTGTTATACCCACCACCGAGTCCAACATTTTAATTTTGTGATTTTCATACGCGCTTATAATTTACAAGCGATAGAAAGAGAGTACTGGAGCCGTGACAGCCCTTTTTAAGGCAGATTTGAAAATAATGTTAGCCATCATGACATGGTAATTCAGAACAAATTAGTAAGTTCTTCATAAATTTTTCTGGTAAATTTATCGAAATTCCGACGAAATCGAGTCCTGTTCTGGTTCCACCACAGCAATCAAGCTTGGAGGGGTGTTCTTGAAGCATCATCCACATTAGTGTTATAGATACCCCTGCCATCCTCATTTTGATACATATTCCTTAAATGAGTTGATATAATAAAAGGTCTCTTACGGCCCGCTGCAATGAAACCCTTCATTTCAAACTAATGTAGTTATGTCACCATTCAATTCTCAAAGATACAAAATGAATATCCAATAAAAGGTCTGGCAAGTATATTTTGCGACCATTGCCTTCTCTCTCTGTGTCTTTCTCTCTTACAGATCGTCTTCGAAAATCGAAGCAATGGACGCTTAAATACCTTCACAACAGGACAAAATCAAAAACCGAAAATTTCAAATATTTATTAATGTCTGTCTGTTTATCTGTAGCAAATTTCCAAAGGTTAATTCAAATATTTGCAGGATCGATGTACTAGCTTATTCTGAAGTTAGCAGAGAAGGCTCGCTTTAAGACAAATATAAATTTCTTGCTTGTTTTCTCTTTAGTACTTTTTCGCTAAAATTTTTCGTTACTAATGCGTAGCATTTGCTTCTAAATCTCATTGTAATGTTCATCTACTTGTACACATATTAAAAATTCAAAACATAAATTTCTTTGATTATAAAAAAGCACAATTTTTCATTTCTTATGACTTAATTTTTTTTTGTTCTGTCCACTAAAAAACTCCAACCATATTTTTTCCATTCCCTATGTATATACCCAAACATTTTAATTTAGCGCCAGAACGCTCCCTAAGCAGCGCCTCACTTGAAGATGTTTTAACCTCCCTGTTAGGATTGTCAACCACCACCACATACACAACAACTGCAAGCGTTACGAGTGGAGTTACATTAGCTACCGATGCCACCGCTACTTATGCTAGGTCCAGCACAGGTATGCACCTGTAAGTTTTTGTTCCACAATCATAGTAGAAAAAATTAAACATATGTGAAAAAACTTATAAAAAACAAATCAAAAAAAAACTTAAATATTGATTAATGTCGTTTCCTATAACTCAAAACTGTCGGAACAAAGACATTGTTGTAATAAAAAAAAAAAGTTAAAATCTTTTTAAACGATAAAACGAAACTTTCCTTCCTTCTCTAAATATCTACTGATCTATTACAGTGTGTTTATACTTCTCTTCTTCATCTCGTAAAATTTTATATACAACTAGTGCGTTCTTCTCAATATTTATAAGTTACCTACAATACGTTTGCCTATGTTTCGTGAAAGTTTTGCTTTATACATATTTTAGTTTAAGCTTATTAAAAAAACTTTTTTTAAAATTATATTCGTATGTAAACATAAAGTATGTAGAATTTGTAAAAAATTAAAATAAAAGAGTATTTAGAAGTCTTTTGAGATTTGTATATAAAAAGAATGGGGAAAAGCTGAATACTTTTTAGAATGGTGTTTGGAAAGGATAGTAGGATTGAAAACGTTTTTTTGGACTTCACAATACCACAACAATAGAACAAAAATTACGAATCGTGCAGAAATTTTAAATGCCTTTAGCCATTCTTGGCCATCTGAAGTGATTTAAAGCTTAAATCGCCCAAAACAATTGAAATACAACACAACGTCCCCACAGTACACATCTTTGATGATGTCACGTAAGCATATATCCCTTGAGACTTCATTTCAGGGTATAAGATGGCACGCCAAGTAAGCAATACTTTAATTCCGATGAAATTATATCTCTTACGATAGTAGTTTATTTGGCCTTGGAGTGCTATATCGATAACTATTGGTAGTAAGTTTTCTGCTGCTGCATCTCCTGCTTTTCTACAACTCAACATAGAGTGGGATTGCATGGAGCCCTCTCCTCGATTTTGTATATCATCACAGAAATCGCGAGACTCCGCCAAAAACCTTATAATCTATCAGACATGAGCTGCTAAAACTACTCACATCAGTTATTTCAATTTATCTCTCGCCGTGAGTGTCCGTTCATGGGTAGCATTGATGTAATACAATAGTAGATGTCATACTCTTCTAGTGCACGTACAAGTTATAAAGCCTAAACACATTTTTTTTGTTTACAAAGCATAACATATCTTAACAGTTTCGATAGCTTCATTATTCATTCGAGAATGCCGCAATGAAGCCGTGCCGATCTTCATTATGTGACTTTAGCTGAGTTCTATTGCGATAAAACACTGTCGTGTATTACGCACTATGCAGTTCGGTACTGAATGCTCCTATTTTATATGAAGTTATATGTACGTTTTTTGATTACAAAGCCATTGAACCAAAAATAGGCTTTTTTTGTACCTCCGGCTATACCGTGGGTAAAGGTCGATCTTACGGAAAAGTTACACACACATAGGCCCCTATAATACAGAAATCATAGTCACGGTGCCTACTTGATCAATTCGGACCAATATATCAACCGCACTTTAATCAGTTATCTCGCCTTCGTTGGTGAGTGTAATCTTTTACAACTAAAAGGTAGATTTTGACAAGTTGGAACTCAAAAAAGGCGGTCCTCTTATAGATCATGTATAAGCTGAAAATTTTATACCGTTTTTAAAACGAGTTTTGGTCATTTGCTTAATTCAACATATAACAGCATAATTTTATTTTTGAAGCCTCAATTTCAAACCCGAAGTCTTCTCATATGCTGCAAGGGTGTAATCTTTTTTTTACGAATTGGCACAAAATCCCCGACAATTTCTACACGCCATTCATTTACCATCATACATTCTGGACAGTACGAACCATTGGTTAATTAATCCCGAAACTTATAAACAAGTTACGATGAGAAAAAATGTAAGCATTGATTTGAAAAGAGGGGCAATATCTTTCAAAACTTTCATTATATTTTGCAATTTTTGGTTACGTTTTATACTTTTTTTTAAAGGCAAAGACTTTTATTAGAAGTCGATACAACTTTTCGTCGTATTACTGTAGATATTCTCCAATGAATATATTGTTTCTTAAAATTTATATCAAAAGTTTTGGCATGTGCTTGATATGTATTCCAGTAAATTAGAACAGTTAAAGAAAACTTTGTAAATTTCCAAAATTATTTAAGAATATTAGTTTAGAGTTTGGCTTAAAGTTGTGTATAGAAATTGTTTGGAAATTTTTATAATAATCGTGAGGTATTCATGAACTTTAACATAATTTATTTTTATATTTCTCTTTATAAACACTCTACAATATCTTCTAATGCCAAAGGAGACGCTATAGCTAGTGAGGCCACCTTAGCTGCTAATAATCTTAAACATATGCCACAAAACATCCAACAAAAAACACAACCTATCCATTCCGAATACGAACAGCAAAAAGAAAATATACAGCAACAAAATCAATTGCAAGTTCTTTCCAAAGAAGAGCAACAGCGATTACGTCGACGCAGCGAAGGAGATGCGCCTACACAGAAATCGAAGCAACTACAGCACCAAAACCAAAAATTGCAACAATATGCCGCCAATGCAAATGTCAAAACCGCGTATGCCAGCGACTCGCTTACCACCCTCACCCACAGTAGTGCGAGTTCACAACCCGCAACAAACAACATCAACGTTGTTGCTGGCACAGGAACAGGAAGCAGCGTATGCCTGGCGCCGCGACGCGTATCGCTTGGCGACTCCTCCGAGTCCAATAACAAGACAATTAGCGCAGCCTCTGGTGAACTGCAAATCAAGTGTCGCAACACCAAATGTGATCGCAGTGCCACGCCCGCCGACGCCAAAAAGTATTACAAGTCATGCCACAATTGTACCTATTTATATTGTTCGCGTGAGTGTCGCCGAGCCCACTGGGAGAAGCATCGTAAAGCGTGTTTGCACTCCAGGGCTTCAAATTTGTGCCGCCAAGTGTTAGCAACCTGTAAAGACGATCTCGATTCGCAACGTCACCTCAGCTTGATGGCACGTAAAGGCTACCTATCACAGGGCCGTGGCGTTGTGCGTATACTATTCCGTTCGGCTGAAGCAGCGGAAGGCTTCATCAAGCATGGATTTCAGTGCTTAGGCGAGGCATCTTATGTTCGCTGGCCTGATTTGATGCCCGCGGAAATGGGTCTCGAGCTCTACTCGGAATTATTGCGCTTTAGTACCGAATATAAACCAGAATCAAAAATGTTAATCTATGTGGCTATATGTGTAGTTTCCGAAGCTCCTGGAATGGGTCAGGCTCCGGTACGTTGGGAACGGCAATTGGTTTCGCGTTGCGCGAAACTCAAACTCTGTAAATCGGTATTGGCAGAATTGGACCAGCCCGCTCATCCAACGAGTGGTATATTGCAACAACAACAGCAACAATTATCACAACCAATCACCATGATAACCGTGCCCGAACCTACAACTGAGGTTTTAATATTAACGTTCAATCCTCAATTACGTACATCCAGTACGCAACGCGAACTTGTGTTTTCGAACATTTTGAATATATTATCTCGTCGAGGTGTAGTATTGCGTCGTCATTATCCTGAAATTTTTCAACGCTTACAATCATTTGCCGAAGGTCAAACGGAGAAATTTAATCCGGTTACTTTGCATCCGCGCAATTCACAGACCGGTCAGAATTTTGTATGTATTATAATGCCTGTACATTCAGAAAGTGAAATTATCAAATTACCATCGGCGGCCGACGGCGGTAATCGGGTCACCACCATAGACGTAGGTTCACAAGCTGCTCTTGCCCAACTGGACGATGATGAACTGTTAATGCGCACCACAAGTTGATTAAAATCTTCAATAAGTAACGGCGGTGACAAAAGAAGAAAATCAAGTTCCAACAACGCCCTTTGCAAAAGTCGTTCGCCATCACCACAGCTGGAATCGGCAACAGTAGTTGTAACATTGGAAAGTACTCGTATGTGAATTTGAAAAGTTAAACTGTTCAACTTCCTTTCAATCTTACTCTCAACTATCTACCCGCATCTCTCTTTCTCTATCTTTCTCTTTCTCTCGATAGAATTTACTTGTTGAGCTTGTTAAATAGTGCCATCTTCATGTACTTTACCGAAACTATTTATTAATCTTCGACCAGTAGTAGCTTTTTATTTTTTTAGGTTAAGCTCTCTTATATATACGAAAGAAAAAATACGGCACATAATTTCTACTAATACTAACGAACATTCACGCAAACCAGGTAAATGGAAAATGACATAGAAATTCTTGGAGATGAAAAACCACATTAGAATTAGTTCAACATAAATTATTTTTTTTGTTCACATAACACATAAAATAAACAAAACCTTCTAAAAATGTTATATAATATAAAGGGAAAATCAAATAAGGATTATATGTAAGATGTAAGCTTAGGTAGACGTTATTCGAGTATTAAAACTCTTTTGAGTTGTTTGTCGTAATACTGCAGACTGGCTGTCTGTTTCCCTTTCCATTTCCATTTCCATTTTCTTTCAGTTTAAACAACGTGCCACTAATCATAACCTATACAAATATATTTCATCTCAAAAGAATTTTTACGTTATTTTTTTATACTATTTTCTAAAACTTAACTATTCTATTGCTTCCATAATAAAAATATTTAACAAATATCTGTAAAATGAAACGAGAAAAAAAACTATTAAAAAATGCATTAAAATTAACGTCGAACGACATTAGAGTAATTAAGCTAAGAAAACCAAAAATGAAAACTCAAATTAAAATATAATTAAAAACGCTTTGCAAACGTAGTTGAAATTCGAATGCAAACTTTAACTGTTTTTATTGAAAATTAATTTTCAAATGAAAATGGATGCAAACCTCCATAAGACAAATGCTCATTATTGAAGCACTTTATGAGAGCGGCGAGAAGGAGATAATGTCAATATACAGCCAAAACTTGCTAATGTTAATTTAAAAGAGGTTAAGTAAATTCTCTTTGCAAATTTCCTGCATGGCTGCTCCATTTATAATAAAAATTCGTAACTAAAGCAAACTTTGATTTTCGTTTCAAAATTCGCGAAAGTCAAACGTAATACATTCATACAAATTTCGCGCAACTTCTTCTCAAAACCTTTTAAAACGTTCTAACCGAGTTAGGGTTTAACATAGAAGTAGTTACCTCCTACCTTTTTCACTTCACTATGAAATACCTAAAATTATATCGGGTTGTTTTATAAAGGGTTGCTTACTTTGTGCTATTCTTTTACTCCTCTTACGAAGGTGCAGCCTTGGGAATATAGATTCGCAAATGCATACATCAATAAATAATTCTAGAAAAATTTTTATCATTATTTTTGTATTTTTTATTTTTTAGTAAGCGCTTTTATATGGGAGGTTCTATCCCATATATCTCCGAATTTTCCGCCTGATTTCAGTGCACAAAAATACAATTTTTATCATCCAGACAGACGGACAAACAGATTTAAATCATTTTGAAGAATGCTATTAAATAAGTTGGAATGGGAATAATAAAAAGTGCAAGCGGCTGATTTAAGTTGGTCTTGATTTACTACACTATTTTAATATAATTTTGTCGCAAATTGTGTAGGATATAAACATGGAATGTTAGTTGGTCGCATTTTATAGTTATCAAAAATTGAGGTCCATTTTATGAAAAATGATTTCTGACAATTTAAAGGTTGACGTTATCACCTCCATCGAATTTAAAATAAAAAAAAAATTTGATTGAGATAAAAGCTTTTTCCTTTCGCACTTTAATTCACCTTTTTTGATAAGTCGTCACTTAAGATTTTTTGACACCCTAAGTCAAAGTTATTTGTTCACATTAGGTGTGCTGGTAGGCGCATCACAACATCCCTGGCTGTTATGTACGCCCACTTTACACATTCTTTGAGAACGTTTATGCACTGAAACAGCAATTTTCGGGGCAATCACTTGACACAAGTTGAGCTTTTCAAAGTCTTAGAAAAAACTCGGTTACCGAGAATTAAATTTCTCGGGTGAATGAGATTCTCTAAAAGTGGGTTTCAATTATGTTGGTATACGTCATCATAAAAAAAAACAAAATTTCTTAATATATAATATTTAAGGTTAAATTCATTTAGCTAAAAACAAATATTTAGTTGAAGTTTTTATAAAAAACAAAAAAAGAACATATAAATTATGTGTAAATGTATTTTATTGCTTTTCTTTTTTATATGGATATTATTAAAGTATTTGAAATTATTACACAAAACATAATAATGATAATGATAATGATAATGCCTTACTTATGCATCTTTTGTTCGCTCTACGTAAATAAAATTCTTATACGATAAATTCCTATTTAGTAAAAATATACATGAAAATTATGAATACGAAAAAGTTTACAAGAATTAATTAAGTTAAATATAATTTAAATATATTTTATTAGTTAAATATTCGTAACTAAATTAAGTTAAAACTTGGCGCATTTAGCTTATAACACGATCTTAGGACTTTCTTTAGTTTAATATGAAATTACCATTAAGATCAATTAAAACTGAACACTAAAACGATATGCAGCTTACATCAGCATGATTGAATAAACGAAAATCTAATTACAATAGCGTCTGTACTCTTTTAATAATACCCACATTCTAGTAACATAATAAACTGCTGCGTCTCCAGATACTATTTTCCGTCGTAAAATAAATTATGTAAGCACTTCTAGTGCCCCTGAAAAACTGTTTCTCAAAGCGTATTAAAATTTCTTAAGTACGCAAAGTCGGTGTCATCCATGAATAGCCGCAATAATGAATCACGAATTGTATAAAAATAACATTTAAAATCTTGGTTATGATACTTGTCTCTCTTTCTAATGAAATTCTTAAATCGACGAATTTAGCCAGTTTTTCTTTATTCATGTTGCGGTTTTTGAAAATTCCAACAACAGACGGTAGGGAGATTAAATATTTGAATATTAAAGAATTTATCCTCTGAGGGAGCAAAAAATAAGAAAATTGATACAACTTCTTGCTTTGGTAAAACGCGGTAATAAATATCTGAAGAACGCTTCATGTGGCTCCACGCCATTGAAGCGTTTGTAAATTGAATCTCTCTTCTAAATTAGGTCTTACTTCTTTGTCCTTACATAGCTGCAGTCCATTTTATATCTGGCCAAGCGTCCATGGCTTAATTTAAAGAAATATGAATGTTTTTTTCATTTTTCTGATATCTGCCCACCAATGCATCTACACGTAGTGCATAAACAATAGTTCACGGAGACCCATTGTACAAAGGCAATTGAACAGTAAGAAGTTTTCTTCTTATAAAAATTGTTCCAATGCAAAATTGTCGGATAAGACAAATGATTCTCTTATTTAGATCAATATCAAAAAGCATAAAAATTCATTAAAAATAAAAGTAAAATATATAAATAAATATAAAAAATAAAAAGAAAATTTGCAAATACAAGAACGCATTAAATTATATACAAACAATTAAATAGAAAAATGAAAAAAAAAAGTTTTAGAATTTATCGTCATCATAAAAAAGTCATACCTACACAAAGATGCGTTCAATTTTGTTGCCTACAAAAATATTTAACTATATTTAATGGTGCAAGAAATAAAATATATAATTTAAAAAAAAGTACCTTATACGTGTATATGCCTTTTAATGTCAAGTGTCTACTAAATACATAATTGGCTTCGACTATTCTCCCTAAAGAACTTTTCTTCCTGTTCGCGATGTGGGGAAGGAAGTGCTAGCTTTGGAGGTGGGAGAAAAGGGGTGTTGTAAAAATAATAAACACGCAGGAAAGTTTGGTTTCAAGGTACATTTTTTTATTAAACTGAAAACAATTTTCATAAAATTACGTTTTCAATTTCAAAGGCTTCTTTAAATTGTGAAAGTGCAAGCGTATGTGATAATCATTTTTATTTCTGCCCAATAGAGGTCTAGAATCTGAAAAAACAGCAACGCTATCTGCCGGTCTCCCGAAATTAGTCTCAATGTATGGCAGAATAGAATTGAACTGAAACACCTTTGACTATTGGTCAACTTTGGGTATTGTCCCACTTGTTTTTGTCGTCTGTGTTAAAAATATGCAGATGATATTTCCACTAAAAACTGCTTGCATCATTTCTAAACGAGTGCGATTAACAATCTCGCCTGCTACAGGCAGGCTGCATCTGTTACAAATATTACAGGGTACAACACCCACATGTTACATCGTTTTCTAGATTTATGATCAGATGTGCCGAATTATTGCAACCAATGCAAAATATGGTGTGACTTTGCAAGCGTTTGTGCTTGTTTTGCATAATATTTGTGCCGAGTTTAAAGTTCTATTATCGTTGGTTTTGTTGGCTGATGTTTTGTTGTTGATGTGCGTGCATGTGTTTATTTCTATGTTAACGCAATATCGCACTACGTGCCTATCGGTCGAGCAGCAACTTTCTTAAAACACAGAAAACCGGAGTGTGTCTACTATGCAGAACATAATTGGGCTTCGAAAGTCACTACTTGTTATATTTTTTACTTTGCTTTCGCTAAACGACCACACCCATATAGAAGAATGATGAGAAAAAAACACAAAACCACAAACGGCAAAAGCTTCGTCATGGTTCGACTTTACGAAAGATTCAATGTTTCATATGACAACAATTTCACGACACCCGAGTATAACCCGGTTTCAAATACTTTGTTAGTCTTCGGTATATGTAGCTGATTATTTTTATAAAAATCGTTGCGAGCCGCGGAGTGCTTAAAAATGCGTCTTCTCATTACGAAAAGAACATTGACTTCTTTTATTTTCTCTAAACACGAAAAAACCATTTAAATCTAAAAAATCCATTGCACATCCGGCGGTGATCCTCTTGCAACTCACGGTAAGTATTACGTCGGAACGACCGTTCGAGGCTGAGGTCGTTATCCCCATGCCGTTTCGAACACTTCAACTCTTCTCAACTCGTCCGTCTTGGCAGCAACCAAACCAGGCCAAACGGACAGTAACTGTGCCACAGTCGGTGTTCGGTGTTTGGGGCTGCGGTAGCTCTTAGTATTTTGATGCGAAATAATATGTCGCTTAATATTTTTAATGATATTTTCTAACCACACATTCAAAACACGTTTAATGCTTAACTAAACGTAACACCTTACATATAAAAACCTATAAAATATATATTAACACTATAACGGGAAAGTCTCTTGCTTTTGGATTTATTTTATTTATTCATTTATTATGTAATTATAAAACTTTAAGCCTATTACCTAGGCCTGGCGTGAACTTAACGCAAAGCATATTATCTATCATCCAGGAGTTAACAATTGCTAAAGACAGCCTAATATTGTTTTTGAACGAATGCGAATTGTTTGCATTATCTCTATGAAGCAGAAAGATGTCACCTGCATCCACCATATCCCCGAAACGTTCACGAAGAGGGTAAACAGTAGGGCGGAATTTGTATTGCCATCTTTGACACCGGTACGAAGCGGAGAAACGCAAACTTGTGTACGATAGAAAGTATTGAAATGAAATTCAACCATGCCGGAAGCAACGATCGTTTTTTTACAAAATCTGCACAAATCTTCACAAATAAGACCGTTGAAATCATAAAGACGAGCTCTAGTAGATATGCAGCTTTGTTGCTGCAGTTACCGTGAACGAAAAGAGAAAAACTAAATTTTCGTTTTCAAGCGAACGTTGTTGCGTAACGCGAGAACCTAGACAGGCTACGGGCTTAGTTGCGCAAGTGGTAATATTCAATTTATAAATTTTGATGTCGCCATGTTTGTTGTTTCTCTAAAGAATGCATTACAATTAATCGTCTGGGTGAAGAACGTTTACAAATCGATAAGTTTGCAAATACCACTGCTCAGAGCTTTCTTAAAGAAACAAAAACGCACCAGTGTGTTGAACAGGTTTGATTGACGGGAATGAAGTAAGTGATTTAATAAAAATGTCTGTTGAGATTCTTGCTTAACCGTCAGACACTGCTTTCAATTTTGTTGTTGTTCTACCTTTTTTATCCATGTAGTGATACGACAGATAAGTTTAGACTCCTGGAGAGATGTGATTAGGGACATGTGATTCAAAACGGTTTTCTCCTTTATGAGCACCGTATACTAAATCTTGATTTCTGGATGTTTATTTACCCTCTTTTCCAACCGATGAAAGAACACGCTCCTAAACACTTCCAAACACATCGCTCTTTTTCCTTTGCCCGCCCTACAGTATATGCAAATATGCAAATGAATAAAGACGAATTCTCGCATGTTGAAAGTGTTGCTCACAAAATATATCTTCACTGATAGCTTACTGCGGTTGGTTAAATTTATTTTCCGCTTCCCAAAGGAATTTAATTAACGCATATAAATTGTATATTTCATGCTCAATAGTTGTGACGTTTGCGCTTATCATGAATTGGAAGCAACAAATCCATCTCCAGAGACCACCAATCCGAATAGGATTTTTTGCAAAATGAGTAAATTTTGGGGCCAAGCGAATTTAGCCAACACATATCAATTCGAAGAATACGCCAGTATTAATGTGAACATCTATACGACTTGGTTGGTGAAATAAGGTGTCTGATAACCGAACATTTGTTGGTAAGTTCCACCTGCTTACATTAGAGTAGACACTAGGCTGACAACTTCTTATGGCTGGCATGATAGTGACAGAGATTGTGATTGAATAATCACCATGTTTCGGTTGTAAGGAAATATCCAGGAGATTTATTCGCAACGAAACCACCATCCCCTAGGCCAGGACGGGTAACAGACGATCTCTTTGTTTTAAAGTTGATTTGATAAACGAGTTGTGATTACTTCGAGATGCCGAATCTAAAGTGGCACGACAAGGTACGAATGAGCCATAGCGATTTTTCTAATAAAATTGTCGCTATACCCAAGATAATGAAAACGTTTAAGCTTGAATGGAGTAATACCTGATAACGGTGAAGCAAGTGCAGCTTGCAAAAGCTCTTTTACATTATACCGAAACCGTATACTTTTTTTTCGAATTATGTAAATATAAAAGATGTGAGAAAGTTATATGTGGCTGTGGGTGCATCTTGCATACCCACCACCATTAAAATCTTTGGCGGCCGCTGCTTTTATTTATTGCCATAAAAAAGTGAATGGAATAAAATTTAACTTTCACTTTCTATCTCACTAAAAGGTATTGTTTAGGAAAATTAATTTACGACGTAATATCGATCATAATTAATACAGAATTAACGCACTTAGTTTTCGCAGAGGCCAAGAGCACATTCATTATTCGATAGAAAGTCGATTGTAACATTTCTAATCTTCAATATACAGTTTGTTGAAGATTGCACAGCTATTCCTAATATTTTATAATGTTAAATATGTTGTTAAATCAATAGAGAAAATAGCATTGCACGTTTCACTTACCTATATAACATATATATATATTTATTAGAACAGAATGTGTAAAGCTTACCGCTTCTGTTCCGTTATGACAACTTCAGTTTTGTATCAGCACTGAACATATGTATTTAAACGTTGTACAGTAAAATAATATATTTTTTATTTCCGAAAGTTTTCCAAAAGTTTCTCTATTATTTATTGCTATCTTAAAAATAATTACTTTTCTATACATTACATTAAATTATATTATTATATTTATGATTTATATTATAAGGAGAATAGGTGTATAAGAGAGTAAATATAAAACTCAAAAATTGTTGTTTTAAATATGCTGGCTTTGATTAAATTAAGCTTAAATTTAACCCACAATTCCCTTCAATATACATCGTTTGCGCACTTTTATTTTTCATTGTTAACAAGCAGCACTTTTCTCTGCCACTTCCCTTCGATTCCTTTTACTATTATGTAAAAGCAGTTTTCGTTTCGTTTACTCCGTTCTCTTCAAACATTGTGTATAAAAAAAGCTAAGCTTATCTTTTATTATTTAAACTTTTATTGATAAACATTTACTAAATTATTATAAATTGAAGGTTCGATACATTCACGTTCATGGAGACAAGTTTATTAGTTATATTGTAGTGGCGTCTGTATACTGTGTAGTTTTTCGCTTATGTACACAGGGATGAATAAAATAAAATTACAAAATTCATAAAAAGAATTATTACATGTACACATATGACAGCCTGAAATGATACAAAAAAACAAAGTTTTAAACAATTATAATTGGCCAAGGAAACTTTGGTGTCCGTTATTTCAAACAAATATATGACAAGCAAAAAAAGCGACTTTTGAATCCAGATAATAATAACATTTTCTTGAGAGCTGCGGTCGTTTTTTTTCTGACCGAATAAATCCGTCTTCGTCAAACATTTGTACGCAATCTTAAATTTAATTTGTAGGCGCCACTTAACAATCTTTCACAATAGAACTATCGGTTTGAAATTCTATACTCATCGGGAACATGTATTTCTGATCCCTATTTCTCGATACAATAACCGAATCTAAGAATGTTCGTGTATGTAAATAAAAAAGGATATTTTCTCACCACCACCGAAGCTTCATATCGATCATACATAGACGTGTATTGTATATATGATTGACCGGAGCCATATACAAGCCCTACATTTCTTGCGAGAGCCGCAAAGCACTGTCCACAATAATAATTGAGCAGTAGTTGCATATTTAATATAAAATATAGTCGGGCAAGGCCTATCATCAAATACCCTACACCTACACATTGTCCAACACAGTTCTTATTTTTATTATAGAACACAAAGATTATATTTTCTTTCTTTTCTGTACGAAGGTAAACTTTTCAGGTGCGTATTTATGGGGAAGCGGGCACAAAACGCAACCTAATAATACAGTACAAGTTTAATCCTTACGTAGGGCAGGATCGAGAAGTAGGCTTAGATGGCCTAAATTTTGTAGAGTTCATTTTTGTATGAAATTACTATAATATTATGACTCAATTTCGATCACCACATATTAAGACGTTTAAGACTTTTCTGCTCTACAAAGGATCAATTTTCGCAAAAATCGTTATTAGGGAAGGTAAAAAAAAATAGGCCGATAAGGTCCAAATTTGGTAGTTACTTTTTTTATGTTAAATTACCGTTGTGATATAATATTCACTGCGAAAAATTATACCTTTTTGCTGTACGAACTTAAGTTTTCGTTATATGAGAGGTGTTCAAAAATTGCCTCAGCTGGTTGTAAGTTTTCACACCAATTTAGAGTGCGGAAATACTACTACGTAGCCACTTTTGCCAAGAAATTTTGAAAATTACAATTTTTTCTCCTATAATGACTTTTCAGCGTTGTCCATACAACGTTGTATGGGGAGTGGTCGAAAAAGTGGACCGATCCGAATTATTTTTAATAGCGTCCGTTCGGACAGACATCAGACGAACAGACAAGCTTAGATCGAATCAGATTATGATCCATTCATTATGGTTCATTTTAAGTCCTTCTGCGTGTTACATCCCACCGCACTAACTTAATGCATCCTGTACCACAAGTATTGTGGGGTATAAGTATGGTCCCCTTCAGAGCCGAGTTTTCTAACTTCTGATATGTACAACCACACATGTCGTAGTATTCCATATCATATTTCAGAGGGTCAAATGAACGGTAATATACAGCAACGTGCCGCATTGACAACACAAGTTTGCTAATACCCAGTGCTATTAAGGACAACAAAAGCATGCCAATGGAGGAAGATCAGCTGTTTGTTCCCATGGGAATTACGATATCATTCGATCGATCGACTTTTTAAGCATAACAGATTTTATAAGCTTTTAAGTTCGCCATAAAGTTCGTTTTTAACTCTCCTTACGCTATTATAAGTTGTAATAAAGAAATACATACATTAATTTAAAATATATATATATAAATAATATATTGTTACGAAAATCCCGAATCCAGTTAATGCTAACTAATTGATTTTCGTAAGTAATAAATTCCCTAGTGCATATTCGCGGCGTCTCGTACAGCTGCCGGCCGACGAAAAAGATTAGCAGGAAAATCGACAGGGAAAAAACCCAGGTGCACATGCGCGGCGCGTCATACAGCTGCAGGACGAGGAAAACGGTTAGCAGAAAAGCAGGTTAACGGATTAAAGATGAAGCCATGAAGTTAGGTGATCGTAACATGCTTGTAAAAATGTATATAAATAGACTATTTGCGGAAGACAGTCTAGTCGTAAGAGAACATTCAAGTAAAGAATAATAATAGTTGTGTTGAGCAGTCAAAAAGTTTCGTTAAAAACAAAATAAATAATAAATTGTAAATAACCCTACATTTAGGAACATAATAAAACTTTGAAGTGCATTTTCTTTTCAATATCCATGATCTAGTAATACGAACCGTATCGAGAAGCGGAAATTTGTAACAATATATACAATTCAGGAATTTGCTTTTGTAATATACGTTTAAGGCCTAAGGAAAGGCTTCTTACATCATTGTGAATAGAAATAAATAAATAAAGGATAACAAATATAAAAAACGTTAGGGACGTTCGTTCTTATCGTTCTTATCGTTCTTCTTCTGTGGTGGTCCGACAAAGGTAGATGTAGTACGGACCTTTCTCAGTCGAGAATTCTTAAACACAATATCAACAACGTAAATGTTAAAAAATGCAACATGCTTTGTGTCCAAGAAACAGGACAACATTTTTTAGATCATATTTGGAATTGCATGCATATTTTTCTTTAATCTTAAGTCAGACACATCTACTTATAGGTAGACAGCGTGCACATATCATATATGCAGGCGAAAGTCGCCAATAAAATTTAAGCAGATATGCAAATTTGCTGGTACATACGCTTTTTGACTTACGTCAAATTTGGCGACGCCAAAAACGTTGTCGCTGGGAACAAATCTTCACTAGTATTGGAAAGTTACCACAAAACTCTCTTTTATAGTAGCATTTGTAGAAAAAAAGCAACTGCGAAATAAAAATATAAATGAACGTTAGCATGTTGTTCATTTACCGACCGCATCCGCTACAAACTGAATTATTTTTCCTTTTGGAAAATAAATCATGTGTGAAATTAAAGAAGAAAAAGAAAAATTAACTTGCAATTATTTCTTAAATGTCAAGGTGGGTCGAAAGATGTGAACCTAGGTGCACATTTTCAGCATAATGTATCGTGAACTTCCATTTATGGTCGTTCATTAAAAAAGAGAATGAGGAGAACCGCGGCGGACAAGGGGGGATCACTACGAGATGGGCGAGGAAGGCTTTGCGCAATGCTTCCGACCCCCTAACGCTACTTTAAAGCGAGTAAGTAAGCTTAGCCATAACTTTGGAGTTGCTGCCTTCAGGAGGTTACCAAAGGCTAGCTTGTAGCAATCTTAGCGTCAATGTTGCACAAAGCACGTTATCAGAATTGTTACAAAGGTTGCAAATAAAAGTTTGTGCAGAGTGGATCCAATGGACTGTAAGCGCAGATAGGTCGTTGCGATTTTACCAGAAATGTTGTATCCCAGGCGGTAAGTAGTTGCACTTTTTGTTTTGCACTAAGCGACCGATATAATATTTCGACTATTTATTATAAAGTCGGGAAGAAAACATTTTGTAATCATTTCTCGTTTGTTCTTTTTTACGTCTTCTTAATCCCTTTATATGTCAACATGGCAACTCTATAACAGCCTTGTCATTATGTGATTTTTTTATAAAGCTGTTGAAATACAAAGGATAAAGCGAAGAGAAATACATTTTAAATGAAACAGATTGAATGTTATGATGGAACACATATACATATATTTCCAAGTGTGTAGAAAATTAAGCCATTTTCATTAATCCGAAAGCAAAACACAGCCCTAATATAAAGAGAAGCTCTCATCCTTAATGGAACAAACTAAGCTAAAAACGAGCACACAACAACGTTAAACTATTACCACCATTAGTAATGATGTAGGCAACAGCTATATATACACCAACACAGTGCTGTCGATTTTCAACAGCAGTCAAGCACACGGAGGAATCTCGACGTATATCACTAATATTCCATTCTTTTTCCCTATCAACATAGTTAATGAGAGGACATTGGAAAGCTACAAGACGTCCGTGTTTGATTGCTAGTCAATCCAAAATGAGGGCACAACATCCTCCTTAAGGCTAGAGAGCATTGGAAGAGGCCCGTGTCTAATCATTTACCGTCTGGAGGGAGAATCGTTCCTTTTCTCTCGCTCTCCTACTACCTCTTCCTTTTGGAGGAAACAATAGAAAAATACGATCTAACTTCTTCGGATGGCTGTTCTGATACAGACCTACTGGCATTCCGGGTTTGCGGTTATGATCACAGCTTAGGCACAACAAGCACAGGTCGAGGACAATTTACTACCGTTGCGATTTTTTGGTATTAGATTAAACAGCTGTGGCAAGTAGTCGTTAAGGCTGCCCATTTGGCTCATGTTGGTTTTTGATTCTCACGCAAGAGCTTCTACCACTCACACCACAGTTTCTTTTTTATACGTGAGAATTTCCTTCTTAACGCAATGGTTTTGTTCTCATACGACAAGCTCTTCAGCTGTACAGATTATTTTTCCTTTCGACACACCGAATTTCTTTTTGTACGCACGATCCAATCTAAATGTGAGATGAATTGTAACGTTCGAATAGAAATAGCGAAATTCTTTATTAATTTCTAAAGGTTAATAAATAAGAATAAAAAATTATTAGGCTACATACTCAAAAGTGTTACTTTAATTGGAATGCAGGAGGGAGAGGATTTTTGATTCAAATCCTAACGAGGAGGATACTAGAAAAGTTCAGATCTCACAATTTGGACTAAACAAGATTTATCACTTACTACATCAAGCGGCATTTTCTTATGTAAATATCGACTTTTAGTTAATATACTGAATATTTACTAATGTCTTTAGGCCCGTTTACTGTAAAAAAAATTAACGTCATAAACCATATGGACGGAGAGCTCTGTTTGGGACCACTTTTTAAGCGGCGAAATTTTATATAATTTTCAGGCCTGGCAAGGTTAGTATTAAAAGGTGTCTGTCACATTACGACGAATCAATAAAAAAACCTCACATTTTTGTAGATTTTCTCTAATAATCTATTTGATATTTAAAGTAAGAGCGCTCTTTCACCTCTTGTTGCAAATTTGCATAAAAAACAGTACAGTTCCATAACAGTAAACCTTTGAGGATAAACAAACGGAATTTTAATACCAGCAATTTGTTATTTTTGTGCAAGATACATTTTCCAGTGGTTGATGTTTTAATTAAAGCAACGCCATGGATATTGAAGGTATGGAAGATGACCCTAATCGTAGTTAGCAATGTATTGTCAATAAACGAACACAAATTAAAAACATAAAGCGACTTCAGTCTAGATTACCAAATATAGACAGAATGTCAAACAATCAAATGCTGATCAACCAGTTTACAGTGCTGCAAACTGTTGATCATGAGAAAGTTAATGATAATAGCAACGGAACCCAAATAACACCAAGACCACTGCCAATATATGTACGTCTAAGATGTAGTGGACATAAACAAGATGATCAAGAGTGTTGCTAATATCGCCCCAAAAGATCGGCTTAGTTATAAATATCTAAAAGATAATCAGGTTAGGCTGATGGTTAAAGCAGTTGACCTTTACAGAAAACTAGTCAAGCGCTTGGATTGCGACAAGATAGTTGTCAACATAAACAAGAACGTGCGAATATGGCAGTAATAAAAGGTCCACACCATTGTACTCGTTCTGCTGACGTTAAATTAGAATTGACTGCATAACCAACAAGCCCCTACCTATGTTTTATTTTGATTTGGACCCTAAGCCAAACGATAAGAAAATTTTTTATGTCACACGTTTTAATCGCGTTGTAATTCCTGCCGAACCGTTTGAAAGGGTACTCGGAAATTAGCGGAAACTGGTCGAATTTATTACCAAATTAACGGTAGGCCAACAATTTCGGTTAAACACTCATTAAATTATGTCATTCTGGATAACTATAGTAAGCCCCATCTTTAATCTGTTGGAATTCGAATTAAATAAAGCAATTCTGGCCACTCATTGTATTCTATTTATTCTCCTCCAAGATAGAGTATCAGGTCTAATGATTATGACAATTTCTTGCTTGAACCAGCGACTAAATTCATCGTAAAAGGTGATTTGAATGCTAAACATTCTTGTGTGGTGCGGAAATCCTAAGAGAAAGCACCTCCATAAGTGCTTACAAAAGGGGCCAACTTTCAAACTACTAGTCAAATGATCCAAGAAAAATCCTGGATCTCCTGTATTTTATTGTTTATTCGGGTACTCCCGCATATCGTTTCAATATATTAGAATCTGATGATTAAGGTTGTAACCATTCGCCTCTTACAGCTAATTTCGACACGAATTGTGTTTTTGGTCACAAGACCTACAAAGTGGTTCCTTCTAAGAATGATATAAATTACTTTAACCATTAGTTAGAGCGAAATTAGACTTCAGAGCTCCAATTAAAGAAGGACTTGAACTGAATTCTATTGTAGAAAACTTGACTAACACGATTTCACGAAGCATCCTTTTTACCAACCCCAATTAAATCACGATCGAAAAATTGAAATGAAATTCCAGTGTCCACTGATATTAGAAATTTTATTCGAATAAACAGGAGACTAAGAAAAGTCAAAAAAAAGTTAAAAAAAGGGAAATATTACAAAAGAAGGGAACAATGATCTTTCCTTAGACTTTCCTTAGCTTAGCATCGGGAACCAAAAATTTGCTCCATGGAACAAAAGTAAATTTACAAATACTAAATCTAATAAAAATAAAAGTGAAATATAAAGAAATACCGAAACTCGCAAATATTCTCAGACTTTTAAATGCTCGAATATAAATGTTAAATGAATTAGCAGCGATCTTAAGAAAATCCTCAACCATAATAACTTTTCATTAAAGTTAGCTTACCAAAATACGACAGTTGTAATTGTCTTCAAATACAAGTCCTACAATGGCACGCCAATAAAGCCTAAGCCATGCGCCACTAACGTAGATCGCCTTCCAAATAGCTATGACAGACAACGCAGCATCCTGCAATATTAATTTAAAAATCCCAGCGCAACGTAGAAATTGCAAAATTTAAAAACTTACACCTAGTGCCAAACTACGTTGATCGTGGCGTAAAAAAAGTGCACGCACAAACGAGATAGTGACTTCGAGGAGGAAGACACATTCCAATTCTTGGAACATAAAGTGGCATCACTGGTAGCAGAACATAAAGCTTTGAACCAAAAGTATAAAAACCTGACGGAAAGAAATAATAATCTCCTAAATGAAAACAATCATTTAAAAGCTTGAACAAAGGGGCTGGAAAATAAAATTAAAAGACTTGAAACTCCCGAAGACGAAGAAGAAGATAATGGCAACGAAGAAACAATCCAACGGTAGTAGGAATTAAAAGCCTGCTTTAAGTAACATAAGTAACTTTATTAACACTAAATCACAGTAGCCAAGCAAACTTTCGCTTTATCAACATCATTTATGACATAGTATAAAAACACTGACTCTTCAAATATTAATTAATTTACAAAAATACACGTTTTGTTTATTATATTTTAGAAAAAAATTTTCCAAAAGTTTTATTTTAACTAAATTTTGACTTAAATTCCTCCGCGACTTCGTTTTATAGAATTCTGTTAAGGGTTTAACAGAGCTTTGTAAAAAAATTTTGGTTTGTGTCTTTTCTAGTTATATTTAAATATAACTTCACACCCTTCTGCTCACGAAATATAAATTAAGGAAACATTAGAATCCGAAAGGATAATCCTATATCTAACTAACATAGATCATATCGGCTGTCAAGCTAAAACGCTAAACACTTACGATAGCCGCGCTCTAATAACACGCCATGAAGCATTGCTCAAACTTGAAAACCTGACCGTTGAAGGAAAAGTCTTGATGGGTGCTGAATTGAACGTTAAACATACTATATGGAATGGCACTGCAACAAATACAAAAGACAGAAGATTGCGTAACTGGTTGACAAACTCCTAACATTGACAACAACAGAACCTACTAGTGTAACTCCAAAATATCCATCTTATGTAGATTTTTTCATAGCATCAACGCCCATTTCTGCAGTTCAGCATTTCTCTCACAGTAGAATGGGTTCAACACTTTCCATTTTAACTCTGACCACAATGACGCAGTCTCAAGACACAACAATTTTAGAAGCTAGACTCCTAAAACTGTCTATGACTACAATACTATGTACACTAACAAATTCAGTTACGCTCTCAACCATTTGATCACCAAACAATTTCCTACCTGTTGATAGAAATGTAATCTCGTCAGGTATAGACCAAACTATAAGTCACATGAAAGAAACAATGAATTCATCAATCAAGAAAGTCCGAATTAGTAACGATTGATGGGTAAGTGGGCAATCGAAGGCTGCACTCGAGGTATACCCTTCTCACAGCCTTTGACATAAGAAATGCGCTAAATAACAAAATGCCTGCTGGGCTAATTGAAACTCCTAGCTTTGCGGTTAAGAAAACCGCGGTTGCAGCTTGGTCGTACATTGCCACTCTCTCCAACCACTGTATCAACATAGGATACTACCGATCTCGGAAAAAAACGATCGTTTTCGCTGTGCTGAGGTCGGGTACTGCAATAAATAAATTTATACAGATCGATATCCTTATTATCAGTTGACAGAAAGTACAATTATAAGGAAGTCCCAGTTTGACTTTCGCCATGGACACTCCACAACGCATAGCCTTCAGCAACTCATTTATAGAGAGGATAAACGCACGCAGCACTTTCTATGTTAAAGTAAACAACTCAACGTCACTTGTAAAAAAAATCAATGCAGGAGTATCACAAGGACTCCTACTTGGAGCAATCTTATACAATACCTTCCTTAGTGAATTTCCATCCCCTTCAAACACTAATAGCGCTTTCCCATGCAAGACCGACAATGCTGAAACTGGAAACTTAGCATAGATATACGCTCTAGGATTGCCATAAAAGGAGAGGGTGGCAACCTATACAACCTCACCCCAAAGCTTACGGCGAAGGGTATAAACGCCGACGATATTATTAGTTACGCTTTGTCGGGTTGGTTGGCAGTTTCCTCCCACCAAATGGAGAGACTAAGAGTGCTGGAAAGGAAAATCCTGAGCCAATGTTGCAGTTTAAAGCTTATAAAATGACAGATGGCTCGGTCAGAAAACCATCTTGCAGAAAAGTATATGAAACTCCCAACATCAACAGAATAGACACATTCCTTGCAGCTACAGCCATCAAGTGTTTGAAAGAGTGCACTTTTTCAGAAAACAGTGTTGCAGAAGAGTGTATTCATACCACTACCTTAGACGAACTATATAGGCAAGCGTACCTAAGAGCTGCCTTTTGGCTTACGCTAAAAAATGTTCCCATCCTTTTCTCTTCAATAACTTCCTTCTGACCGTCACTGTGTCAACCTACTACCATATTGACAGTCTCCTTAATGACTGAGCTGCGTAAATGATCAAAGTAAGCAGTCAAAGCGACACTAAGCGAATATTAATAATAATTTAATATCTACGATCGGAGACACTGTGATAGAAAAACTAATCTAGCAAATTTACTGACAAAGAGAATCAAAGCGAACGGCAAATTAGTTAAATCGGAAGTGTGAAAATATAGATCATTGCGGTTGTGCGAAAGCCAAGGAAGTCTAATTGGCCAAAACAAAAAGTTATAAAAAGACCATTAGATTCATTGTACGTCAGAATCCAAGAAGCTGACAAATACCTTCCTGTTATTACCATTAAGAGGTTTAGTAAAATAGTAAAGCGAACTAGAGCTTACATGTTCCGATCTATATGGCCAATTGAAACTTTATAAAGAGCGAATATAGACGAAAAAACAAGTAACAAAATTGAAAATCTTACGGCGAATGAACTACAAACAACAAATGCAATACTACTGTTAAGAAATAAACGCTAAGAAAAATTACCACGTGACTCAGAATACTGGATTGTGCAGGCGCAACAACTAATAAAGAAACTCCAGCGTTGCGTTGTGTGCTTACGTTCTCATGGAAAGAGCGCAATGGATCTATGGTCTGTATTACCTAACGAACGTGGTGCTACTAGCAGGCCTTTGGAAACTGCAGGGGTTAATTTTAATGACCCTCTTTATGTACCAATTGAAGACGGTACAAATGGAAAATGTGGTACGAAAAGTTGTATAAGTGCTTAGCGAAAATTCATCGCACGAAGAGATATACCAGTTGTAATTAAAAGCTGTTAAAGTGATATAAAAATTATGTTACGTAGAAATGTATTCCAAAACGAGCAGCATAGTGTGCGTCTTGTGAGAAGCGAAAATTGTTTAAAAGCAGCTATTGAAAATCAAAATTGACTTTAGATTACGCTTTAGATAACGCTTTGGAAGCTTTAATTGCGTCTTATCTTCAAAGCAATCATAAATGTATGTTTCCTACGCTCGTACGTTCACACAGCAATTTATGTCAGCTAAGATCCTTACGCCATAGTAGAAACCATTTGTCTAAGAGCATGCGCTAAGATTGGTGACGTTGTCCTTCAGGAATGCAACAAGCCAGGCTTGTTGTGGAGGATAGGACTGATTGCAGAAACACACCAAAGCAGAAGTCTTCAGAAGAAATAAGTCTTAAAGCCTACACAACTCCTGTATACCTCGGAGATATCAGTGGCCACGACGGAGGATGCAGAAAATAATTTATAGATGTTGTGTACGTCGCCTTATTAAATTCATTTATTAATCCTACTTATTCATCAATTTCTTTTAAACACGTTCCGGTTCTATCTCTTTTAATAAGAAATAGAACGTGTTATACACTCTAAGTAACGGTTCCTTAAATTTTAGTTTTAAGGCTTTATTGTAACTAGTTGCAGTTAAGTACTCAAATACTAAACCTCGTTTTATTTAACTGGCGCCGAAAGGAAAAAAGGAAAATTAAATGAAGAACTAAGATCAGAGTAAAAACCGCAAACATAAGCACCATTAATAGACAAAAATCAAAAAGGACGACAACAAGGGAATCCTCATTACCACTGTCTCGTACAACCCCGCAACAACTGATGAATGGCAACAACTATCACCGCCATCCTCATGTAAGCAACTTGTAAAAAAGAAAGAAAGCGTAGAATGTATTAAGTTGTTGTACAAAGTTGTTTCCGTTTCTCAAACCATTCTAATCCCGGCTAAATAACGTCAGACAAAACGTGAATTAAAGAAAAAAGAATAAATAAAATAGGTTTAAATGATCTTATTTTTAGCTTATCATAAGTTTTAAAACAAAGTTTTTACTTCTCCATAACAAATATCTCGATCTTAATTTTACGCTTATAATTTTAAATAATTTTACCTTCTACCACGAACAATCATCATCATTTTAACTATCGATTATCATAGTTCCAATTTTGTACCAATGTAATATGCCCTGTTAAGGTCAAAAAGGGAAAATAAATAGATAAATAATAAATAAAATTGTAAGACTATTTCTAATCAATGTCTAATCCAAACAGCATAATAAGACCCGCAAACCTTAATATCACACCCAAAATTCCTCAAAATAAACCCAACACAACGAATTAACAATTAGAGGCCGCAGTGGCGTACATTATGCCTGGGGTATGGAAAGAACAGTGTAATCGATTGGGATCGATAAAGGACATTTTTAACCTCAGTTCTTGGGTGCCAGACATAAATTAGGAAGTAGACGGAAGATAATCAGGGAATCTTACGAGTCTAGACAAGGTACCAGACGTAGTTCGATGCCTAAGAGACTTCTTGGGCAATCCGACAGAGTTCAGTTCCTGGAGAAAGTGTCGAAACTTTATGAACCAAGCAAAGGGACAACAAAATATTACGGAATTCTTAATGTAGGCGTAGCAGACGTCGCACTCAAATCGTATAATACGCTCCTTGGCTGGAGCTGTATATCGCATTGTTTCACTTTAAATTATGCAGACAAAAGGGACTTAGGCGCCTTAAAATATCAGATGACCACATTAGTGCAAGGAAATAACTCTACACAAGAGTTTTCCCAGCAAGTATATTCCCACTTCTTTCTAATAATACATAAATTGGCCTGTATATATGTCACCATAGATTTGGACAAAACTTAGGACACCTTTATCCGAAAAATGCGCCGCCGACATTTCAAAGAGCCATTGATGACGTCCTGCGCGGATATATAGGAAAAATTTGCTATATGTATATTGACAACATAATTATATTCGGCGAGGATGAAGAAACGCGTCTGGAAAATATTATGTTTATGTTATTATAATATCTCTACGAAATAGAAAATGCAACTTTTACTAATATTGAAGAGTCTTTCGAGCTTAGTGAGATCAAGATAGCCACTAATCATAGTTCCATAATCTGCATTATAAGCACAGCAAACACAACACCAAAGAAGTCATATAATAGAATGATAGTAAAACTGATTAAAGAAGTGCATTTAAATAACACCAAGTCACTTGCAAACTTAGACAGTGATTCTGTGTGAAAACGAGATATATTATGGATAATAACATTAATAATGTGTTAGTTAAAAGAAGGCTATCACAACAATACAAATATTGTAAATTCTAGAAGATAAGTTAACGTATCACCGGTAGGACCCAAAAGTAAAGAAATTGCCTTGGTAGTAACTTGTGACATGCCTTACTCTTCTCTTGTCAAATGTTATTTATTAAGAACTCCTTTAGCTACGGCAGAAGAAATAAGAAGATGTAGTTCAACGTAACAACAATCACACATACGAATGATGCTGATGTCATATTAATTCATACTGATTGCAATGTAATCTTCTCTATATTTTCCACAAAAGAGGAAATTCCGATGTTTAGATGTTTGACAAAAGTAAAAGGAACGTCACTAAAACAACTGTAACTGGTAAACTAATGGCCCCGAATATTATGAAATTTTGACGCACTTTGTTTCCAGATTTGTTTGTCTAACGCACTGGTGTTACCTTATATTTCCCGCGTTGTCTTTGTTGATCGGATATCACTAATAAGAATTACGTGAACAAAGTGATAATTTGACAGATTAGGGAATACTGAAGATATTGTTTGATTTTTATATCTTTCTAGTAACCACCTACGGTTATATTATGATAATTATTTCCTATTATCTGAGTAATCAGGTTGTAAATAAATTTTCTAAATTTTTTAGTTGCTCATCATCAATCTTAATTCACAGCACGAAATAAAATCATGTAACCCTAACACTTTATCAGCACAGTAAAAATGATTGCTGTACGTTGTACCAAGTTGATAAATTGGAGGAAACAATTTTCATTTTGGAAACGTCCAGAGGAGCACATGTGATACCCTCAATGTTTTGGGGTAGTGTACGGCAATCTTGAAGGGAAGAAATATGAAAGCTATAAAGAATAACAGTTGGCGGTTGCGGTACTGTAAACCCATTATGGTTAAACTTAAGCACTTCACAAAGTAAACCATTAATTACGCCACAAGCACACGGATATCACTGCTTCTGGGATCAATAAAATCTGGCAGCAGTTACGAAACAACATACAAGCACCAAATCTCTCAGTAACCAAGTATAGGACAAGGGATGCCAAACGCGATTTCATACAAGTCTCGTGAGAGTTTACACCACCTTTAAAATTTCCAAATATGAACCGTAAAATAGAGGTTTGCCCTGATGTGGGTTCTTTGAAGAATTCAACCTTTAAAATATTCTATTAAATGCCATTTGCAATCAGCGATCATCAAATTGCAAAATTCAAAAAGAAATTGTTACGTTCGTATATGCATAAGTGTATGTGGTTTCTGTCGGTCTGTTTGTACCATTGCTTTTTAGCGGAGAACAGTTAATATGTTTTTCTTTTTATAATTATTTAATGTAACAATTAAAGTAAGAGAGAAAATTGTAAAAGCAGAAAAAAAGTGCAAAAACCGTTTGCATAACATAAAGGCGGATTTATGCGATTGGTTTTTTCTATTAGAATTCATGCTTACTATGCCATTGGCGGACTTAGAGGCAAAGTAATATGGTTCACACAAACCTTAGCTTTAGCAAAAAAAGATTGATTTTTTATCTTTTCAAGCTTTTTGAAAAACACTTTGTGACGAAAAATGTGATTACCTAAGAGTGATTAATAAAAATGTGTCCCATAATAAATCTTTAAAAAATTATTAAATTAAAAACATACTAAACAAACGCTCACCGTTTAAGTCATGAACAAAAAAATATTTACGGTGATGACAGTTTTATGAACAAACAGTAATAATAGTAAACTATCTTAGGAGAAGAAATTAAGCAAACAATTTGATACAGAATACAAAAAAAAATGTCTAAAACTATTTACATTAATGTAAAAACCAAAAAAGCGATGAAATAAATAGAAACATTATTAGAACAACGATAGTATAGACGTGAATTTTTTAAAGCTTCCTTATAAAAACTATGAAGATTAAATATTCTACTTCATCGTGATGAAGATGTCATTACGCTAACCCCTGACTGCGCGAAATAAATTGAACAAGAAGAATAAGAAGAAATTGCTATAAGCGAAGGAGGTCTTTTATTAGATTGGCATATTATTTTCTTTAAGCACCATATGGGAACGTGGCCACATGAAATATTTTTATTATGATTAATATGAAACAAAAATGCAACGCTAGAATGTTCATTGTTGGGAAGAGATGGCTGTATGGTGAGTTGAATGTATGCGCGAGGAAGACGATTTAACGAAAAGACAGGTATATGTAACGGACGAACACACACTCTCAACGGCCGGTACATCTTTTTTATTTTCATATATTTACAAAAATAAGCTTCTATTATATGACACCTGTTACAGGATATAAGCAATCGCATTTACTTACAAAACATACATGAGCGACACTACATCGACGAAGACAGCAATTACCCTAACTATGACCTCGAGATCCTGCTGCGTGCCATGTAAGCAAGGCATGAGTCTTTCGGATTCTTTAGTGGTTCAAAGAATAGTGCCAAGATCTCAATTAATAACATTGAAAATATGTGTTTATTCTAGATTTTCTTAATCCAAGAATAATATCAAATACGTAACTTGAGATTTTAATATTTGCTTACGTTACGTAAGAAAAAAAAAAACAAAAAATTCACATTAAAAAACGAAAGTGTTTGATTTATAAACAAGCGCAGCTCTTTAAAGCAGGGAAAGAAACCGTTTAGAAGAAAAATATTATCGTGGAGTGCTTACAAAGACTTTCACTTGAATTCATCCGGTCTTCTTAATCTAAGAAAAATATCAAGTATTTGGTTCAAGATCCCAACAATGTTGCTTACATCACATAAGAAAAAGGACGACAACAATTAGACTTAAGGTAGTGGCACATAAGCAAAAGTCTTTCTCTAAAATATCAATAACAAAGAAGTCGAACACAAACAATAGAAGTACAAACGCTCAAATAGGTAAGCGTGAATAAAACATAGTTGAATTGTATGAGACAATTCCTCACTTTGCTGTCCAACAACCCACGAAAACGCAAAGAAATGTTTGAAGGAGGTAAAGAGCTACTTTAGTTTATTCATTCAGAAAAAGAATTACGGACCGGAGCGCTCGAAAATTTGGCAACAATTCATCAAAGAACCGACCGATTGGTATTTGAAGAATTGATGTTCGACTTTCAACTCGTCAATGTCAATCGTCTGGTCGTTACCGCTCCCGACGATGTATAATGCCGATAACCTAACATGCAGTAGAGAAACAACCCGCTTTTAGAAATATCGTAGAAAAATGTCAAATAGAAAAATGGTGTGTGACCTCCTAACCAAATCTGCTTCCATGGAATGCGTAACGATGTCATGTCGGAAAAAAACTTGCCTTCGTAGCATAATTGTTACGAATCAAAGACCGTAAGTTGTTTTTAATCCAAAATCTTCTAGGTCTTCTAGGTTTTTGTAACATTTCTAGGGGTATTTTTATTGGCCGTAGCTAGCTTAGTGAAGTTCAGCATGAGACAACAGCGATAGAAGAATAATAGTATCGAAAGGCAATCAACAACAAAGAAGGTAAACTATTGGCGTATAATCGCATGGCGACATGGCGCTTGACTAACAGTTTTTTGGAAATATCTTCGCGGGATCGAAAGTTAAATAGAGAGAAAACAAAAATAAATTGTAAATTTTTTTGAAGTCATTTGGCAGATCAAAAATGTTTTAAAACTCTGGGCTCTTAATAGACAAAGAAATCTAAATTTCAACTTCCTATCTGGATTTTTGAATTTTATTTGATATATATTACATTATATATATTATATTATATATGTTATATATCAAAATATAATAATATAATGATTATCATTTTTAAATTTCGTTCTCTTCTCTCATTCAAATACTGAAGCACTCATATTGTTAAAAGTTGCATATTTGCTGATTATTGGAAATTAACTTTTATAATCTCAATAGGAAAGAGTTACATCTGTTTCTTCAAAAGAATCCCGTGCTACAAACAATTTACCTGATGATTAGTCATAAAAATCTGCACAACTGCCTGCTTAAAATTCTCAAAATTTGGATGCGTATGACCGAATCCTAAAACGCCGGTGCCAAGAATACTTATGAAAAATTGTTGCAATGATGGCGATAGTAACGTTTATCCTAAGTGGCGTTACATGCATTATTATCGTTCGCATGGTGTTTGCACAACACAGCGTTACCTGAGAAATATAATCTGGCACCATTTGAAGAACTATTGCAATTGATTGAGAAGTATTCCAGTTTTTGGAAAAATAGCTGTTCGCTGGGCAAGCCTACAGTTCGTAGTAATAGAACTGTTAACTCAAATTATTTGCCACAACGACTCTCACAAATCTATAAGTTGCGAGCAATAAGGGAATTTGGGTAAAATGTCGAACATGTCCCATTAAAAATCAGCAGACAAGAATAATCGGAAGGAAGAAAAATGCATCCAGTGTCTCAAATAAACGAACTACGTCCGATGCACACTCAACGTTGAAATACTTTATCAACGACGGTAAGGCAGAACAAGCTGTAATGTAGAAAATAAGGATACGAGCAACAGTAGCGTAAAATCTCTACGAAACCCTCTGCGAGGAAAAGGCGTTCCAGTTATTTATGAAAGGTATACATCATTCCTGAAGACTACTATGTGATCGATAATATGGGCTACACAAATGAAGAAGAGAAATACATACATTTCCATTCAAATGAATGCACATTTCCCGGTATTAGGATGACGGATCTTCGTATTATGACGGAATTTATGCAACGATCAATAACTACACCTGTAATATGAATAGATGTGTAAAGACTGTACTTTGATTTTATTTTATCAAGTACAATATAAAAAAAAAAAACAATTTATTTTTTGAAGGAGAGTTTTCTTTTTGATTGTGATTGTTGAGGAAGGGAAAGATTTCTTGTTGAAAGGTTGTGAGGGGAAAAAAATAAAAAAATTTAAACAAATGGAAAAAATTCTAGAAAAGATACGAAATTAGTTAACAAAAAAAGTTTTCCATTTTGAATTAAAATGAAATGGCGTGGTTTTTCCCCTTTGGCTAAGAGGATCTAAAAATAAAATTTATGTTATCGAATTTTAAAAGGATAACATTTTGAAAAAAAAAACGTGTTAAAATTAAAAATTAATTAATTTTTTTTCTTAAAAGTCTGGAAAGGAAGAGTGTGTTGAAAATCCAAAATTAATGGATTAATTTTTGACTTAAAGAGAACACGTGTTAAAATTCACTTCAACGCCCTCAAGACAAAAAGCGATCTACAAAAGAAAAAGGTCCATCAGAGATAGGAAGTTTGACTACGTCAATTTGCGTTGTTGGGGAAAAAAAACTTTGCGAAGTCGTCCAAATTTGAACGTAAATAGAAAAGCGAGAAAAAAATCAAATAAAAGCCAAATAAAGAAAAAAGAGGTGCTCCGTCTAAAGTGATATGTAAGCGGCAAATACAACTTAAATCAGAAAAACGAGTCAATTCACTGGTAACCGTAAAGAAATCCGATTACATCTACACCGCGAGCCAGATAAGCGGTTTATTTATTTCTTTGTTTGTTACATAAAATTTGTGTCCAAAGTCTGTTGCTTTTTCTTTCCTAAGTTAATTTGTGAAGAATGCGCATTCGTTGTTGAAATTTAAGTATTGGGTGAGTTTACTGTTATTGTTCTTTGTTTTATGTGTCGAATGCATAAATTTAAATATTCAATTATGTTAATTGTTTACATTATATATATATAATTATAATACACCTTATTAATATTAATCTTATAACCGCAAACAAAAATAAATAAAAACATGTTATTTCGCTACTAGTTTAATAGCACTCTCGATTCCTTTTTCTTTGAATTTTTTCTAATATCATTTGATTTGTTATATGTTAAATTGAATGAATATATGTTAATTGAATGGTATCGCCGGCGGCAGATAGGTAGATATGGTACATTGGACGCATCGTACATTTTGGTCTACTAGAACCGTGTCCGAATAATCCCTTGATTGATCGCCGGTATCGCCGTCCTTGTCGACATTGTCCGTGATTCTCATACTTCAGACATTCTGTTTATATGCTCCCCTGTAAGTACGCAAGTCCTTAAAATAATTGGAAGAATAAATGAGTTGGACTAGAGATACGTCGCACAGCCCCAATTGCTGAGTAGACTAAACATGCGGAAAATATGCGTGCGCTACTCAACGAGTTTGTATAAAAAAAGGGTAATAAAACTATGTTGTACGTTATAGATGCGACGACTGAAAGAATTTGTCCAGTTTGAGGCCGAAATTTACATAACTGTGAACGACAATATACGATGTCTTAACAAATTCGATAATTCGACAATAACAGAAACACTTATGCTGGCCGTATTTTTCCTAGAACGAAAACGTACCAAACATAAGGAAACTCATCTAATCATAAGGAATTTCTATCTCGTTGTAAGCGACTCGTTTGGTAAATGCTTTTTCCTTCTGCAAATCCATCTAACTATTTACTGCAATATAACGTTCGCTTATATCACATAAAGTTTTTATAAAATATGCCATGAATGCATCAATATAAAATTACGATTACAATGCAAAAGCAACACTAAAAGAGCAGATTTGCGAAGAGTAATCGCCGTCCTTGTCGACATTGTCCGTGATTCTCATACTTCAGACATTCTGTTTATATGCTCCCCTGTAAGTACGCAAGTCCTTAAAATAATTGGAAGAATAAATGAGTTGGACTAGAGATACGTCGCACAGCCCCAATTGCTGAGTAGACTAAACATGCGGAAAATATGCGTGCGCTACTCAACGAGTTTGTATAAAAAAAGGGTAATAAAACTATGTTGTACGTTATAGATGCGACGACTGAAAGAATTTGTCCAGTTTGAGGCCGAAATTTACATAACTGTGAACGACAATATACGATGTCTTAACAAATTCGATAATTCGACAATAACAGAAACACTTATGCATTGGCCGAAAGAAGCTGTTTGCGATTCCTTTCGGGCGGTATTTTTCCTAGAACGAAAACATACCAAACATAAGGAAATGCATCTAATCTTAAGGAATTTCTATCTCGTTGTAAGCGACTCGTTTGGTAAATGCTTTTTCCTTCTGCAAATCCATCTAACTATTTACTGCAATATAACGTTCGCTTATATCACATAAAGTTTTTATAAAATATGCCATGAATGCATCAATGTAAAATTACGATTACAATGCAAAAGCAACACTAAAAGAGCAGATTTGCGAAGAGTAAATATGAACCTCTCTTGTACGTCAGTTTTTAAAAACTCTTGCCTAAATTTTCACAGCTAATCGAATATGTTCAACATGCGGTGAGAATATTCAAAAAAATATTGATTTGTTTGCCTTTGCATATGTATAACCTATTCTTTCTAATATGCTATTTAATTTCGGCTCTTCATTTTTATTGTTTCTTTAATTGTTGTGAATAAGGAAAAGCAAGAGGTGATTAAACAAGTAATATTCGAAATGAGAAGTATTTAATGAGCGAACTATAATTTTGGTGCACACATGAACAAACATGAACTTTTCGCTATTTTGTTAAATTGCAAAGGCCTAACGGACCTTTTGAAGATTGCAATTCTTTTATTCGCCTTTCAAAATCAAACTATGTCTTTATGATCAAGGACGAAGGATGTAACTTAAAACCTATAGCTTTATCACTTAAGATTGCTGGATGTCGAAGAAGCAGTAAAGAGGATAAATCTGCTCCCAATTTTTCAATTGATAGTTCTCCTTTCCCAACACTTCTATACGTTCGTGAGTCATGCTGTAAAAACAATATAGTACTTTGCATGCCTCTCACGTCTTCGTCCAATTCCTGCAGAAAACCATCAAGTTCTAAAGCAGGGTCGGAAGGGGAAAAAGTTCAAGTTTGTAACAATTTTCGTTTTCTCAAATTGGGGATCTCACCTGATTGCAATTTTTCCACCCCCTCACTGAATGACTTCTGGATGGAAAATTCAGTTTCATATTTAGCCAATCGACCATTGGGAGTTGTTTTAAGTGTTTGTCAGTGTTGGAATCAGGTGTAAATTTGCACTGGTAACTCATTTTAAGTCTCTTCTAATTTGGTTTTGTTAACGGCCGGATCCAATAAAACCGTGTGCAAAGCACACTAGGGTGCCAAAGCCCAATCAAAATCAATAAATTTTAAAGTAGTTAAATTACCTTTATTCAATTGTGCAAAATCAATAGGTACCAAATCAAAAAATGTGCAAAAAACTTTCCTATAATTTTAATTATTCCTCATACATTAAACGAGATTTCAAATTTTTTTTTATTGAAAATTCGCTAATATATGACTTTTTGGACAAACAGTAGCAGTCGCACGACGCTAACTATAATATACTAGAAGTGGTTTGGGGTATAACAAGATAGAAATTATACTCAGGTTGAGACGAGTTCTTTAACACTCCGGCAGCAACCACATGATATTTGAATGCGAAATTGGGTGTAAATCCATTCACTGCCTTTCCTAGGAAAACAAAATTGAGATTAATTAAGCGTTTTGTTGTTCCGATGGTATCATATGGGACGAATATATATAATAACGTTGATTACATTTGGGAAAATAAATTTCAACCCATTGTAAACCCATTGTGCGCGATGCATGTCCAACAAATGCCTGGTAATTCTCAATTTTTCTCCAAAATTTTACATACAAACTATGTAATAAATGGAACGTAATTTTTATTCAAAAGATTATTCATATTAATGGTCAGAGGTATTTGCATAATTGTTCTAACATTACCAGACCAAATTTCTAACGGAGACAAGACCATTTCTCATTAGCACTATGAAAGCAACACAGCGAAAGAATATTTAGTTGCTTATCAAGTTACCAAATTCAAGTACAACTAGAAGTGTGAAATTTATAAAGCAATGGAGCAGAAATACAGAATAACATGGAGACGATGTAGTACATACATTGTAAATCAACTAATTGAACTTGTCTAAAAACTAACATCGCATTACTTGTTATTTCCATTATCATTAAGTGTCTTCTTAAATTTATGTTCTCTTATAATAAGCGAAATCGCTATAATACACGAAGTTACACATCTCTGTATGACTTTTTCCTTTTTTTCAATGTTTTCTGGAATACACCGACAGATTAAATTAAAAGAAAAGTATTGGTCCTTTCTGCTTTTATCGAGAAGAAACGTAAATAATTGTCTTATCAATTTAAGTTCAAATGTCAGTGAAATTTAAAGTTCGTGGCATTTGCCATTATTACAAATTTTCATTTTTACACTTACGGCTGACGACTAGTCACTATGGAAAACAAACATCCGAATTCTTGTCGTAGTTTTTACAGTTTGATATCAAGTTTAGTGTTCCGAAGAAATAATCGCAATATAACCCCCTAAGATCAAGTTGATTTTAAAAGAAGAATGTTGCGCCGAAATATTGTTTAAAGATTTAAATTAGCAGAGTTTCCAAGAGATAGAGAGAGAGAGAAAGCAGAACATGGAAGCATGGTTTCCAAGTCATAGAATTTTCTACGGCCGATTGAATGAGTATGATCTGAAATATTCCCGCATACCAGTATTATGAAACACGGGCTCAGAATAGAGCCACATTAGATTAACAATTATTAATTTTTGCTATAGATAGAGCTTTATGGTTCTCACAAGAAAAGTCGGACTATGTGCAAGCTTCCGGTCGAATTAGTTACTGCCCACATTTGCAACCTGTGCAAAGTATCTTCGGTCAACGGAAAAGTCTGTGCGTGGTCAGGTCCATTTGTGACTGACATGTGAGGCTAGTATTCGCTATAGGTAAAATAGTACTGAGAATAATGACAAAAATTTTGTTTTAATTTTCTTGAATTTCATGAAAAGAATGCGTTTCTAGTTTTTAGTTTCTATTCCGATTTTATCTATCTTGAAAGTTTCTGATTATTAAATTATATATAATAAGGTGGTCTAAAGAGTATTGGCTCCGATAATATATGGATGCGTAGACGTAAAAGTAAAAATGCATACGACGTTAAATTTCTTAAAAGATTAATACTTTTTTGAACCAATTCATACTCTATAAATTTCCTGATTACATATATATGAAAATTCTTGTGTTTCCTACAGTCTAATAAATAATTATTGGAAGCTATTTCCTTACCGAATATGAGTCGAAAGCATATTTTCGCTTACCTTTTGCCTTTGACCTCCTATTTCCCAATAATCTGTGTTTTTAATGATAACCTTTATGATGATGCGAATTCATCATGTTCGACATATAAGCACTGTGCCCGCTAGCTGTGGTGTTTAAGGAGAGAACATCAGTAATGTTGGGCACATTACTCTGAGCGTAAGCTTGGGAATGTGCTTGTTGAGAATAATAAATATTATGAGCCCCATATGTAGAAGGTGCTGACGTCGTTGTATGATAATTGGGTACTTTCATGGAAAAAGCAGATTCTAGGCCAGTGGTTGCTTGATGGTTATTATGTAGTTGTGGTGGCTGATGAAGATGATGATAAGAATTGTTAGCGGTCGCTGCTCCAGCACTAGTTTGATGCCTTCTAGATGAGTGGCTGTTAGTGTTACGGGTACGATTACTAGATGTTAATGTCTATAAACCAGATATAATGACTTCGTGTTGAGCATCATCATCCATATCAGGCATTTCTTGTTTATGTACTACTTGCTGTTGATCGCTTTGCTGCTGTTGAGGTGCTTGGGCGGGCTGACGAGGTGCGGTTTGTCCTTCAATATATAAACATATCAAATAAATAAAAATAGTTTGATTTTTTTAGTCAAATAACATAATTTACCATATTTCTCATGGATACCCCTATGTCGCTTCAAAGCAAAACGATCTGCAAACGCGGCTGAACAAATGTCACATTTAAATGGTTTTTCACCAGAGTGAACTTTGGCGTGATTTTTTAAATGAGCTGCCTGTGAAAAAGCCGAACCGCAAATTTCACATTTATATGGTTTTTCACCAGTATGAATACGTCTGTGATTCCATAAAGTCGCATGGCGAGCAAAACCTTTGTCACATACTTCGCATACATACGGCCGTTCGCCACTATGTGTCCGCTCATGATTCTTAAGGTGAGGTGACTGTGAAAATTGCATTCCACAAGTTTGACATCTGAAAGAAATTCTAAATATTTAATATTCTTGAGCAAAATGCATAAACTTACTTGTAGGGTTTCTCGCCCGTATGTATACGAGCGTGATTTTTCAAGTAGACAGCCTTCGCAAATGCTAAACCACATATTGTGCATTTGTAATTCTTTTCACCACTATGCAGCTTTTTATGTGACCATAAGCTAGAATAACGCGAGAAAGTGCCTCCGCAAATGTTACATGTAAAAGGCTTCGGAGTTCTGAAGAAAAGTATTTCGTTTCTTACCAATTTTGCCAAAAAAAAAAAAAAAAAAGGAAGACCGTAACTTACTCTGTTTTTATCGTAGCAGTTGCTGCAGAGCCATGTTTGTGAGCAGGTGCTCCGCTACCAACAAATACCACCCCCGAGCCATTACATTTGCCGCATTTTGTTACTTTGGCCGAGGATGGTTTCTTTTTGACTGCTGGCGAGGTTTCATTATTGGGCGTTCCACTCTCCCTTTTGAGAGCTTGATTATGATTTCCGCCGCCTTGATTCGTGACCATTTGAAGTTGCTGTTGACCTTGCGAATTGGCGGATAATATTTGTACCGGTTGCAATTGATTTTGTAGCATATTCTGGGCATTTAAGGAATCCATGGAAGACTCAGAATTGCCGCTAGGCAGTTCGTTCATTTCGAATTTGATTTCACCGTCTGGAGTTACTAGGAAAGGTGTGGTCCCTTGATTTGCCGCCGCTAACGCTTGCTGAGCTTGTTCGCCTTGAATACAACTGTCGCACCGAACAGCCTTCACCGCTTTACGTTTAACCGGTTGTAGAAACTGTTGGCCACAGCTTAAGCACTTACTTTGCTCCAATTTTAAAGGTTTACCTACCGAAACTTCACCAGAATGTTGCTGCTGCTGTTGCGCTTGATGACTGGACTGATGTTGCTGTTGTTGTTGGGACTGTTGCTGCTGCTGCTGCTGTAATACTGATGTGGCTGGTTCTAATGCTTCAGTAGCCACTATTTGTATTTGGCCCATCTGGCCATTTTCGGTTATGATATTCTGAGTCTGCACTAAACCTTGAGCGTTTACTACCGCTATAGCGTCCGGTTGACTTTGATGCTGTTGCTGCTGCTGTTGTTGCTGCTGCTGCTGCTGCTGTTGTTGTTGTTGCTGCTGCTGCTGCTGCTGCTGTTCTACACCTTCCTGGGCGTGTATACGTTTATGGTGATTCAATAAAGCCAAGTGATGGAACATTAAACCACAAATATCACACTTAAAGCTTATATTTGATATAGTGTTTTGTAAAGGAGAAATTGCCTGAAAACAAAACAAGGAAAATAATTTCATCTCCCTCTTCTTAATCGCCCCAACAACCTACCGTTGCAATAGGTTTATTCTGATTTACGATCTGTAAACGTCCTTGTGCGTCCACGGTGGCTATACCAAAAGTGCCACCTTGATTCAATTGCATACCCGAATTAACTAATGCAAAATTATAACCACCCACGGGTTGCGCTATATAACAAGTCTTATTATCGTCTGTGGTTAATTGGGCTAGATTTACTGTGGCTGCGTTACCCTGGAAATATCGAAAATACTTATACTTTATATTACGTTTGATTATAGAATACATACATTTGTTGTGGTATAATAGAAAGTGGGCTGATCTTTCTGTCCTTCAATTTTTGGCTGTTTCAAAATAGTACCGTCCGCTGTCTGATATTGTATAGTAGCCGGTTGTACATTGGCACCTATAGCATTTGTAAATATAATATTTTTTGTAATATCCTCCATCATTTATAGGACCGCAGGGTTGAAAGAAAATCTTGCAATAAGAGAAAATAAATATTGTGTAAAAAATATTTGTTTAAATCAAAACACCCGGAAACTTTGAGAAAATTTACACGTTCAAATCAGTTTAATTCCCCGTTTTAAAGCCCGAAACGGTCCTTTAGTAAACAAATTATTGCTTTCGGCTTGGCAATGCTGCACAAAATGAGAAGAAACCTAAATGAAACTCGCGCCTTAAAATAAAACAGACACTTTGGAAGGAGACGACTATATTTCATCGTACGTCGATTAGATCAGGGTGATGAAATGCAATTCAATGAAAGAATGAAATAAAGCAACAACAAAATGAAAAGCAATAAAAAAGGAGAACAAGTAAAATACGATTTCAAATATGGCGACGACAGAGACGCAAAATATATATATGTGTGAGCAAAGAAATCAAATCAAGATGACAAATAAATTTCTCACGCACTTTGAAAAAAAACGGAGTTCGTCTAACAGAATAACTTAAATCGCCAATGTCGCTTTAAGAACTAAAAAATGTTTACTCTTAAATTATATATTTCTATGTGGCAAATCAATTTCGTACCTTTTTTACGCAACAGCCTCAAAAAGTTTCTTTCCAACCAAATACTTCTCGAAAATTCTTCACCACTATGGTCCTTTTTGATTTTTTGTAAACAAATTTTCGAATGTTTATTTGTTATTTATCTGCCGCTTTTTTAGTGGTAACAGTCACTGTAGTTTCTTTTTCTAACAAATTTACTTGAAAATATCACACATGAGATGCACTGAAAATTGATGTTGGAACAATTTTTCTACCATATTTTTCTCGCACACACACATCAGGGCCAAAGGTAAAACACTACTATACATACTACTCTTCTTACAAACGTTGCAAACGTAACGAAATCGACCGTGCGATGACAAGACAGCCATCTATATGTGTAAAACAGACAAGAGAAGCAATATGGCGGCCGCTTCGTTTTTTTCTTCTCTTGCGTTTTTTATTAGTAATACGCAATCTTTCGAAGTCATTTTATTTGAACATTATATTAAATTTCAGTTTTATTTTTTACGAGTACATTTTTTTGTAAAGTTTTTTAGTTATTAATACCAAAATATTTTAGTTTTAATTATTTTTACTAATATTCTAATCCGCCTTAAAATTTTCTTAACCGTTCACTCTCGTTCAGCCGAATGAAACGCGAAACATCATTTGGACGTTTTGTACATCTAGGCCTGTTAGTGGCTTTTTCCAACTTCGTTAGAGAAAAAGAGAAGAAAGGTATTGCCAAACAAAAGCACTAAGCAATAAATCAGCATGCCATCACAATAGTTAAGCATGGGATTTGATTGCCAATTTTGGGGATTGTTCGACGGAGAGTAAAGCAGAGATTGTTTATTGTAATAATTATTTTGATTTGATTTAATTTTTTTTTATTTGTACTTTATTTTTTTTTAAGTACTTGCAATATCAAAAAAACTTGTTTGCTAATCTCTGTGTCTAAGCAAACGTGAAAAAATGTATAAGACAGATTGTATACCTTTAGGAGGAGGAGGACACGAACAAATGCATATACATTTCAGTTTGATATAAAACCCGAGATTTTCTATTTAAGTTTGACGTAAAACCCAAAATTCTTTCTTTTATATCCCAACAGCTGGTCGAACTCATTTCTCATTTATATTTCAGTTTCATAAAAACCCCAAGATTTCATTTGATTATTTTACTAGGCAAACTAAAAATTTATCTATTTTAAAAAATTGCGTGTAATTTTCATTCAATTAATACATCTATTAAGTGTGATTTATATTCATGTATGCTGGAATATTGTGAATACGATGATTATCGTGCAACTGAAGAAAAGCGAGAACACAAAACTAACAAGAAGGAAGAAAATGAAATAAAAAATGGAGTTTCTTTGAATAACATATAACATATACAAAAAGTTAGAATAACAAATCCCTCTAAATATAAATAAGATCAGAGATAGCTTCCTGAGTTCATTTTCTCAAGAAAATCTTTCCTAATAATTCTTGCTATAAATAGCTATTTTAAAATTCTTCATTAAATTTTGCTTCTTTTTAAAGAACTTTCCAACTTACGTTTTGTACATAATTTTGAAGTGCATGATTGACTACATGCGTTTTGTTTTTTTATTAAAATTTTGTGCTCAAGAATAATTGTTTTTACGTTATTCGTGTCGGAATAAGTGTGGAGATCGGTAACAATCGTAAATTATGGTCATGCAAATGTGGAGATCCAGGCTTAAAGTTTTAACTTTGAACTTGAATTTTCGCTTAATACAAAGTGTTAAGAAGGGTGATTTTCAGTTTTGCGATCAAATATCGTAGTGGTTGAGGGTAAAATACTTCGATTAACATAAATATAAATTTTTATTTTTTTGGTCTAATTACAGTGCTTACCTATCAAGCTCTGTTTTCGCAAGGGAATCATTTAGTTCTTCAAATACTAGTATTTTTGTCAAAGTAAAAACACTATTAAGATGAAGGATTCTACGAAAAAGTCATAAAATTCCTTTTTCCACTCATAATTTCGAATTCTTATAATACTCGATAATGAATTCAATACGGGTCAATAACAAGTTTTTAAAACTTTAAGAATTATAAATATAAATATAATAAAATCACTCTTAATTAGATCGTCAATATTGCACTTTTAATAAGCTGCCAATAAGCCAATTTACGGACTGACCAAAGGGAGTCTTCAAATTAAAACCCGAAAACAAAATGTAAAGGAAGCATATTTGCACACCTATATATATAAATGGACAATCTGTAATGGACACATGTAAAAGTGAATTGTAGACAAATTTCTATAAACTTACTGCATCATGATCATAAATTTTCTTTTGTGTGTGAGAGGAAAGAAAAAAAGAATTTCGCACGACCCACCACATATACGTTTTATGGGTGTTTATTTATTTATATATTTTATTTTATTTATTTTTTTGATATGGAAAAAACCAGAAGACAAGTCGGCCCCATTTGTGTGCATACACATATCTTCATATCTGAAGATAGTTGAAAAATAATTTTTTGGCGATTTTCACTTTCATAGACCATTATGTGGTTGTTTAACATGATGATGATGATGATGATGATGATGCCGACGCTGCCGCTATCTTGCCGCTGTCTTTTGCTACGGCCTGTGATTTTTGCAGACAGGTTTCCTAGAAATCACATGAACATATGTAGATGTGCTCATAAGCACTTTTCTCATGTTTTAAATATAAATATAATAACAACCAACATACAAGATCATGATCAAATACAATAAACTTGGATGACGCTTTTTATGTTGACCAAAAAAAAAATATACGATTTTTATTACAAGACATTTAAATTTATGCGTGTGACTGTATGTGTAACTTAGTGTGGGCATAAAGATGTTACTTTCATGTAATGATATTAAATTGATATTCGTTTAAACGTGTGCATATGTAAGCAAAATATAAATATTTATGGTTAATTACAAAATAACGACACGACTCAATATTGACTTATGGAGATGAAAGAAAAAAAAACAAAGAAAAGGAAAGAAAAAAAAACGGAACCGAAATATGCGGAAAGAAAAACATTAAATAGCATTATAAAATTTTATCCAAACACGAGGGGAGCCTACAGATACAATCTGCATTAATGTTTTGCTTTCTGTTAAGCAATTTTTCACCAAGAACGCCTTTTCCTGAGCTTTTTTTCATATCTCTTCTCCACTTGGGTCTTACATACCGCGTTCCGAAAAATGTTTGCCCAGCATCTGCCGGTAATAGTTATCGTTGGTTGTCATGAACTGTATACCAACCAACCAGTTTTCCCAGATATGTAAGGTGACTCAGCGTATTAATTGTACCGGATGCTATCATTCGGTTTTAGTTTTATAGTTTCATATTACTTTTCGTCAAAAATATCCAATAATCTGGTTGAAACGAGAAGACGTACTCCATGTATTCAGCACTCTTAAGTATATGAGACGTTTAGAGACTCAGGAAAATATATTTATTTCGAGTTCTGAATCGATCCAGGAATGTTAAAAATTAAATAATCGACTTCAAAATTTGGCGAACACATCGAAAGTTGTCGCACGTAGTTCGGTATTAAAAACGGATTAAGTCCGTCAAAGGATAAAAGCCTACGATAGGACATAAGCTTAATTAAAAAATGTTTATATATATGCCAACAATGTAGAAGAAATTACAACAACTCCGGAAAACACGTACAATTTTTTAAAGTTCTCGTCTTCAGAGAGTGAATACAGATAAATTTGTTTTGATTTCTGCGACACCGGCAGACTCGATTATTCGAAATATTTATGCGCGCATCTTAGTATTGATGAAGAATTGCTTCCCAAGTAAAATTACGTGTCGATTTACACAGTATAAGTCAAATAAGCCTGATAAATTTGGTGTACAGTTTTGGTTGGCAACGAACTCTATACGCAATTATCTATATATATATATATAAGTGCTGCGCCATATTTAGGAAAAAGCGAACACAGACTATCATCATCAGGCATACCTTTGGTCAAATCCGTCGTGCTCAAGCTTGCTGAACCATGTTTATCTTACGGCCGAAATATAACTAGCGACAACTTCTTCACAAGTATTTCCTTCGGAAAAAAGTTGCTTGCCAAAAAAACAGCTTCAGTGAGAATTTAACCGGGAAATAGAAAGCAATTGATAGAAATTGCAAAGGATAAAAAGGATAATATGAACTACTATTCTTCGAAACTGTACAAATCAGATGAGTGTGTTCTCGAAATTCACAAAACAAAACCAAATAAAAAGGTACCAATCTAAGCATAAAAAAGTGAAGAAAGAAGAAAATGGCGACCGTGTTCCTGAAATAGTTCCACTTTCCAATAAAAGCAAATCTAGGCTTGATATTCTCGACCACATGCATGGCTCTTTACGTGTTTTATAACACTAGCAAAGGGACAACCGTAGTAAACATATCTGGGAACGATTTTCTCCTTCATTTGGCTAGAGAATTTGCCAAAGACCACAATGACGAGCAAAATATTACTTTCAATTTATTGTCTGATGGGTCAAATCCAAACTCTCGAAAATTTTCTCAAATTCCCTTATGTAAGAAAAATAAGGCGAGAAAAGTTTGCATTCAATGATACAAGTACGTATGCGGAAAGAGTACATCCAAGGTAGAGGTTACATGCAAAATATGTATTAAAGACTGTTTAAAAAATGTGTAGGTTGTAAATAAATAATTTATATAAGAACTTTCTTTTAATATATCCGTCCAAAAGATGGCCGCAATTCTGGCAATTACAAACAGTAACAAATGATATGAAAAAGAACTTAATGAGCATAAAACGGAATATAAGCGTTAAGTCGTTGATTGTGGTCACACTAAGAAAACGATCGAACTTGCATTCATGGGATCGGACGTTGTAGTGTAAAATTTGAAAGAATTGTCGATGTTTTTCAGATCATCCCCATGTTTAAACTTCATACGCTAAACAGAGCTAAGAATGTTTGTGCCAAGTTGCAACTCCCTATCTTCCTTTTTCCGACAATGAGTTTTCACAAAATTTTACCGTTAACATGACGGGTTTTCGTAAAAATCGGCATATGCAAAACGTCTGTAAATGTAGTATTAAGTAAGGTGGTTACGAATTGTTAACTAACGCCTTAAGCCCGTAAGCCTTGTCAACCAATATATTTTTGGACTGACAACCGCTAATGGATAACAACGTTAGATGAGCAACGTATTAGTATAGACATTAGCCGATCGAAAGGCGCGGATTGTGACGTTTAACAACCACTTCGTTTTTGGGCCAATAGTCACGAATTGTTAACTTACATGTGCAATACTACACTCTAGAATTTAGTTTAATATCACATGCATTAACTAGGATGCTTTTCTTTCATTTAGAGATAATATTAGGTGAATTACTAGCAAAGAACGTGTTTATCTTGAGAAAAGTGGTGTATTTCTTCACCATTCACATCAAGCTTTTTTTTCATAGACGCGTGCGAAAAAGTTCGTCAAGAGCTCTAAGCATGTTTGCCTTTCACTTTAACTTAGATGCCGTGTTGATGCTCATCCGCCGTAAAATAAGAACATAGTAAGTAGCAGAAGAACGAGAGTAAAAAACGGAGAGAAAGAGAGAGGATCCCGTTGCAGTTTTGACTGCTCTTGCTCTAGACGAAAAGAACGCAATCTATCAACAAAAATAATTTGGAGCATGGCCGTCTTACACGTTCCTTTTGGCGTAAAAATATTGTAAGAGCGTCACGGAATGAAACGGGACAACCATAGGAAAATCTACTATTTACGAAGCAAAGGGTTTAGTAAGTAAAACACTTTGATTAATTTGTGCAAAATGAAAAATCTCTAGAATATACGTTTTTATTCGACGGTTATTTTTTTGAAATTTTAGTTTGTGTTACTAGCATTAATTTATATGCACGAAAGCGATGTAGTAAATTGCGAAACCACTCTGTACTAAATAATGTAATGAATAAATTTTAAGATTTCTCTTTCTTGTCTTGTAAGTTTTATTCGTTGGCTATAATTTCCGAAAATACAATACAATACCATGAACTTAATTACTTAAGAAAAACAGAAAAAACACATTAAGTCTAGGCAGTCCAACAATAACGTTAACTATCAACAAACCATCACCGCCACCACCAAACACTGAACGCCATCATAATCAGCTTTTTTGAATTTCGTTTCTCAACTTAAACTAGTTTCATACTCAAGCACACCAATGCACGAACAGACAGAGGGAAAAAAAGAATTGTATTAAATTTGAAATCAAATGCTTAATAAAGTAATTAATGATTTGAAAAATTTATATACACATTACCTTCTTCTTTTAAAGTACTGTACGAAAAACATGTTACATATTACGGACGATAAGGCAATCGAGTGCATCTAAGCGTGCTTTATGAACACGAAGCTTTTGATTTCTGCAAATAAAAACGTGTGTATATAAGTTTTCTTTTCTATTAAACCAACGTCTTCATAACAAAGGTGCAATACGACAACGACAACTGCATTATTACTGTGATTATAATACACACGCACATATACACACAAATGCATATATTAAATATGTACGCAGTGTAATTAACAGAAGAACGTTGAACCAAAATGGAAATATTTATATTCGCAACGAATTGAGCGGTAGGCAAAATTTGTCATTACGGTTGCAAGCATTAATGCCATGTATCGCACGTGGCAGCGTTTGTTCTATGACAAGATGATACAAATAAATGTATGAATGATTTTTTTTTTTTATATTTCACATTTCGAAGTTACAGGGTCCACTTTATAGCGGTCGATATCAAGTAAATTCGATGGCAACTTGAATATATTACTCGATAACAATTTTACAATCGAAAAATTCACTCTTTATCGACAGCTACGAAACCGGCCCCAGGTGATTATAAAAGTCGTTCTAAAAGAAAAAGCACGAGATAAAAAATTCTTTATTTTCGTGGTAAAATATGAAAAATTATGCCTGCGTACACTAACATAGCCCAAATTTAACAAAATTTATTTTTCTATCAACTGTGTTAGATGTGAGGGGATTAGAAAAATAATATCATGTAAATTCGTGATATCTATATGCGAAATACTATTTCTTAGCAATTTTTGTCAAGAAATTTTGGAAAATGTATACTTTTTTTGACGGCTTCTTCAAAAGGAGCTGTTATAGGGGGGTGGTTGTAAATTTTGTCGGACTACTACATGTCAGTATATCAAAACTTTGTCAAAACATCTCAAAAGTTGCGATCTTATGTCGTAGGTTGATCACAAACGGATATCACACGGACAAACGGGCGGACATATAAGCAGAGAGATATCCAGTCAGACGGACGTGTAGGCAGGTGGATATACGGGCAGACGGACGTAAGAACAAATGGACACATATAGAGACGGACAGATAAGTCGGTCGATTAGGACTAATCTAAGTCTATTTAGAAAATCATTGTGAAGCAATCGTTAAAGGTGGTTCTCTCTTATTGTAAGTCCCTCCGGGTGTCACATCCACCCGCACAAACTGAATATACCTTGTATAACAAGTCATGTACAGAAAGGAAGGAAGTTCCAGACCAACTTTCTATATTCTGCTTTTGGGACTAAGGATTAGACAATAAACATGTTCAAAACGAAGACAAGGGAATAGAGAGATGCGTCTAAAGAGTGTGTTATTCTTGTGTGTATTACGTTGGATGAAAGAAACCATTTTTTGGCTTAAAAAAGTATTCGTATAATTTCGTCTTTGTTATACTCTACACCGCTAGCGGTATAAGGGTATATTAAGTTTGTGTGGATGTATGTGGCCCAGAAGGAACTGAGATAGACCTAGCTTTTATAATATATTCGATCTTGGCTTGTCCGTCCGTTGCGTTGTTGTGTTTAACGTACAATTTGGAATCTTTGAGATACTCTGAAGAAGTTTGGTACACCGGCGTGTTTTAACCAAGGGACGAACGTTGTTGCAAATGGTTCGGATCGGACGGGTTTTGGGCTCCTATATAACGTCTTATTTTGAAAAATTGTTATATGACTAACCTAACTAAATGCAGTGTGCTCTCTTATAGCACGATTAATTTGTTCGGAAAGCGTTCTTTGCTAAACGCATTAAGAGAAATATGGAATTAAGAATAATTAGAGTAAATTACTAAATGTTATATAGAAATCACTGCCCTCTGATATGGATTACATATCTGTAAAGTAAATAATGAATGAAAAGAAAGTAATGCTTTGCTATCTTTTGCTTCTTTTTAGGGCAATTCCCTGACGAGTGCATTTGGGAGTTTCCCGTAAATGTTAACAATAAAAATGTAACACATCGAATAAATGCAGCCGTAAATAAATTTTTCAAGGCATTTAACATAACGTGTTATAGGGGAACTGGTTCAACTACGCTTCATCTTATAAGAACGCCGCTTTAACCTTGAGATTTGATTGTGTACAGAAAGGCATAGAATTTATTGGGCCAATGCCGTGTTAACTTGCATATATGGAATCCAGTTAGAACGAAAATTCAGCCGAAGCATTAATTATAATAAGAAGCGTTACATGATTCACTTAAACTATTGTAACGCAAAACTAAATAAGCTATTAATTAATATATACTTAATTTCTGGATGTCACTCCTTTATGGCCATACGCATACTGTCAAAGAAAATTAAAAAAAGAAATTAAAACAGAAAAAGATTACTTTTTCTTTCATTGAATGCGCCATTATCAATATTACCACACACATACACAGACACATACGAACACATACCTATACATCTGGATGAAAGATCTCCTATAACATCCAGTTAGCATTATCATCGAACATTTTGGAATGGAAAGTGGAAACAACTTTTCTTGTTTCTAGTTTCTGCGCAATAAACTTTTCGAAACGCCTAAATAACTAAGTAAACGAGCAAACCAGACAAGACTAGACAACAGTACCGCCAAATTCTCGGAGAGTGAAAGAAAGATCATTATCATCGTCATAACCGCGGCTATGACTCTGCCGCGCACAAATTTGCTGAAAAAACGAACAAAATACTTTGAGTTAACAGAAGAGAAAAAAAAGCAAAGAAATAGGAATATAAAGTGAAACACTTAGAAGAAGAAGTGAAATAAAATGCCATGTACACATAAAGCCAATTAGATGGATGGACAGACGGATAGGTAAGCCAGTGAGACAACTTAGTACATTTTGCAACATTTACAGTGAACGGCATAGGCTTGGCTAAGTGGCTGAGTGGCTGAGTGCTGTTTAGTTGGACTTAAAAGTCTTGCATAGTGGGTTAGATTAGAAAGTTGTGGTTGCAATTTTTATTTAGTTATTTAATTTTTTTTTACTTGTATCTTTTTTTGTTTTCGTTTTCTTGAGCGAACATTTAAATAAACAGACATTTTATTGTGGCAACAAGTTAGTACACGCTCACACGCATATATTAATATTCTTCTTTTTAAAAGTCTTTGCAAAGCTGCTTAAATATTAAATTTCGCTTTATGTAGATTTAGTGACTGCGGATGATGCTTCATTTTTCTTGAATCAGTAAAGGTGTAAAATTAGTTTATTGATTGCCTGGCATCTCTTCGTATCTTCGATTTTAACTTCACCATCGTCTTTTTCATTTACTAAGACCGTCTTAAAATGAAAGAGAAATTATAAATTGAAATGAAAAGTAAAATTTCTGATATAAAGCGTTAGTTGAAATGAATCCCAAACTAACATTGTACATGTACATGCAGCATTTAATTGATTTTTATTAAATCTTTTCAAGTTAATGTGTGGTCTACGATTTGTAAACAAAATGTAGAGGGATAATGTCACACTACTATTGCTTGTCGGATAGAATTGTCGTTGTATTTACGTGCTACGTTCGCTTGAGCATGATTTGCACCTTCGCCGAAATGGAAATATGAATTGCACTTCCTGGGAAAAGTTCACTTATACTCGCGGCACAATATCTTCAACGCTTCCTACACATTCGCCAACTTCAAATGCCATATGTCAGATATTTTTTACTGTACCAATGAACGAAAGGCTAAATACTTTGTAGACGAGCTGATTCTGTCAGAAAGTTAATTTTGCTACGAGATGGATTTGGTTAAGTGTTAGTTTGAACATGAAACCTCTAGAAAATTTTCAGGAAATGGTTCAAATTATTTGAAAGTTCTTTAATGAAAAGAAGAAACCATCACGAAATATATGTGCGTCCTACGCCTAATGATTTTATATAATACAATAATTCTTTGTCTCTTACTTCAATGTTATTACAAAATTTTATTTAGGGTATTTGCTTATATACGTACGTGCTCGCTTTGTTTGCTTAGGTATTTATTGCGATCATTTCCTAAATCTGATGTGAATTATGGGTTTTTGTTTAGTTTTAAAGCAAAAACCGAGCACTGCTTGCAAGTAATCAACATATGAAAAATAACAACTCATACATATTTATGAAAGTTGAAGCTCGTATGCTTTTTTTAAACAATATTTTCACGCTTTCTTGCGCTTATCTAAGTAAGAAATTTTTAAGAAAACAAAAAACAATGAGGAAACTTATTAAGGAAATATTTTAGAAAATGATGTGGAATCAAGTGGAATTATAAAGGGTGTCTCAAAGTGAGTAGGCATTTTAATTCCTTATTCCTTTCGTCTCATGATTGATAACAATTTTACTTTATTTTTAGAAAGTAGTGACAGGCAGATTGCACTTACGCTCTTACATTATTTTGACAACATTTTCCAAAACATTTTATAACATGTCACATATTGAGTCCATCCGTTCATATTTATGTTTCATATTTAATAGAAAAGCCACATATAAGCAGATTCGCTTTGCCTAAACTGCGGTGCCATATTTTAACCACCCAACTGTGTACGACGAAGACGTCATGATACGTCCATTCGCATTTGTCCGGTTACCTCTTCAAATTTTGTCATTATGTAAGTCCAATAGAACGATCTACGGAACCACGAGTCGAATATGGGCCTTTCGGCTGGGTGCTGATTGCCCTAATCTATGCGGCAGCCACTTTCGGACCTTAAATTGAGAGTTTATTTGAAAGATACATGAATCGAGCTGTCCTCAAAGAACATCTTCAAGTTGACCTGCATCACACATCAACGTATTCTATCAGATGTTTCAAAACACGATTTATGATTTCTTTCTTTGAACTTTTTCTTCCAATGATCACTGATATTTGTCAATGCTGTAGAATTATCCACTTCGAGCGTCTTTTTACCATGCAAACCGAAATAATATGTATGCAGCGACTGGACGCGATCAACGCATGTCTTACTCCTATTTTTATTCGTTTTATCAATTCTGAAGGAAGTTACCACATTTTCATGATCATCATCGCTGCCGTCGTCTTCGTCTGTCTTGTTCTCTCATTTTTCTTAAAAACGCTTACAATCGCTTTCTTAGTTGTTTTAATCGGCTCTAGCATCGTATCTTCATATTCAATATCAGAATTGTCTTTTCGCCTTTTCCCCTTTCGTCCACAAAGCTAATCAAAATTAGGTTTGAATATTAAAAACACAAAAAGAAGAAAATACACCGAATAAGCATAGTGTCCCTTAAAACCTTATAAGCCGCCTACGACGCCTTCCCAACTAAGACAGCTGTCAATAAGATGTACAATTTTAGATTTTCCTTTTCACTTTAGAACCCAACTTTTTTAGTGTAGTAGTTTTCATTTTTCACTATCGAAGGTTATATATAACAGATTTGACGATAGCCTTTTTACTTGCACAACTTTAGTTGCGTCTTGATCTGACGAAAAGTTTTCAAAACATTTAATCTTCTTTACGAGCAGATTTATTTGTCCTTTATAGACATGGATTAGATAAAAATTGGATTAAACCTGGCGAAAAAAATTGTAGCTGGGCAAAGTCAGACCATACCTTTACTGCAATTTTTCATTTATTCTCATCAGAAAATACCAAAATCAATTGTTTCCATGCAAAGCTGTACTTTTTAGGCGAGAATTTTCTCTTCAGCTCTTCTCTCTATACAGATTCGAAAACTCTAGAAAATAAATAAAAATCGGATAATTTCAGGGTTTTTAGGCTTACAGGCTTTTCCGTTAATAGTTAATATATGCGGCAAATTTCGAATAGACTTCACTTAAAGATCGTAAGAGGGAAATATTTGAAACCTATGATCCTTTTCAAAACAATTTTTAAACATTGGTGGCATAGTCCAAGTTCAATTTATGTTTAATTCATTTTATTCGTCAACTTCTTTGGAAATCGCAAGAAGCGCACGTTCAAAGAGATGGACAGAGTAAGGATCTTGTGATCAGTAAGCTTATATTCGGACGAAATCCGCAAGCGATCGACGATGGCTGATAAATAAACGGCCATTAGGGAGCCAAGCTTCAGTTTAGACGACTCAGGCTTTATTTACAACGCTCAGTTTGCTGAAAAAAATCAACCTTGAAAATGGGCTCGTTCTATTAATTGATTAAGTTTATTGGTGAGCTTAAATGTTGCATATTTCCGGAGCCATCTCACCCTTTTTTGCGTTTTTAACGCTACTTAAAACACATACATATTGTTACGGAAATCCCAAATCCAGTTCATTCCAGCTAATTAATTTTCCCACAAAATAAATTATCTAGACAGAGAAAAGCCAAGTGCATATTCGCGGCGCGTCATGCGGCTGTCGGCCGACGAAAAAGACTAGCGGGAAAGCAGGTTAACGGATTAAAAATGAAGCCATGAACTTAAGTAATAGTAATATGCTTGTAAAAATGTATATAAATAGACTATTTGCGAAGGGCAGAGTCAGTCGGACAAAAACATTTGAGTCGAAAAAACATATTAGAGTTGAGAAGTCGAGAGTATTGCCAAAGTAAAATGTAAATAATACTAACCTTAAAGAAACTAATTGTAAATAAAGAAACTTGAAGTTAAAACGTGCAACTATATTTTCCTTAAAAAGAATATCCACGATCTAGTGATACGAACAGTATCGACAAAAGCGAATTTCGTAACCATATAATATATGTTTAACATTCTTGGTCGATTTAACGTTGTCTGCTGTGGTCCGTGATGAAAAGTTGAAACTTACCATACATGGTTTTAATTGTTATCCAGCATGATCCGCTACAAGCCGCGCCCACGTCCACTAAATGCTACAACTTACAATTTACGATTGATGTCGATGTAAAAATTGGTTCACGTATTAACGAGGATTATCAAAAATGCGGAAAAAATTGAGCGAGTATTCGCAACAGAAAATAATATTTAAAAAAAGTTGTTACAATCTTTTCGCGAATATATCATTCATATTTATCCTTCTACCACATATGTACATTTAGCCAATTTCAATATCGTATTCTCATGGATTCAGATCGCTAGATAGGCAACTAATGTTTCCGTAACAAAGAGAGATTTGTTCATAGAGCTTAATAATATTTATTTGTCTATTTGTGTACCACAAACTTTTGCCTTTGCCTTGTCGAGTTATTACCCCAAAAAACATTACCTTCCCCTTCACTCAAAAACTTTCGCAAATTATTGAATTATTACAATTTTTTCTCGTGTTTGTATATTCGCAAATGCAATTGTTCTTTAGCGTTATTTAGTATGTTATCTCTTATAGTCTAATAGAAGATTATAGTGTTATGTTAATAGATACTTTAACCATGAGTACTCATGTGCGTCCGAATATAGACGAAAGACATTAATTAGTACTACCCAACATCAATTGAAGTCACATTAAGGCATGATATCCCACTTACCTCAAATTATTAACACTATTAACATTAAAGTTATCTAGTATGTCGATTTGACTCATTTTAATTTTTTAGCTTTTATTTATATTTTCATTTCATAATTTAAAATTTTAAATATTCGAACTTGATCGTTCACTGATTGATTGATTGGTTCATTGCGTTGAGTGTGCGTGTCATGAAGATGTTTAAATCAGTTGAAAGATTTCGCGAAGTCGTCACGACTGGAACGTCTGTTACCAAATTAAACTTTCATGCGTTCTAACCTTGAAAATTATTAAAATTATAAAGAGGTGCCCAAACGTTTTTTATTGCGCCGAAACTTACAGCGTTGCCAAAGTAGTTCGGAAAGCCTGGCATTAGAAAACCTCCATTATTCGAGTCCAATTGGTGTAATTAAAGTCTATCTCTTCAACATATGTTTTAGATAGATTTACCAAAAATCCACTGCTAACGTTTTATTTAAGTCCGGAAGTTAGTGCAAATAATAAAAAGATTTGCACACGTTCGTTGGACTAGAAGTTTTTTTAAAAACCGGATACACCCCCCAATGTATATGGGTGTAAAAATTTTGAACGCACAAAAACTTATTGCACAAAGCAAGTCAAATGCGTTGAATGTGGCTTGGATCAGTCAACTGAATCTTGGACTTAAAGTTCAAAGTCGTTCCATATACCAGCATGTTCCCCATAAGCAACTTCCGAACTCTACTTTACGCAGATCAACGCAGGATAAGTACAATCATGATTATTCTTTCAATCAAGAAGAATTGCTTTTGCTTGATGAACAACTTTTTTTTTTACACAAAATAAATGTACGAATACCAATGATACCAATGGTACGAATTACCAATACGTTGATATATTGAAAAATCCGTATCCTTTTTTAAGAATTGAGGATCTCATTAAAAACCAAATTGACGTGACAAACGCTCTTATCAATACGATAGCTTCTAGTCTAAACTATGCAAATAAGCTTTCCAATCACATCCGTGAAGTGGAAATTCTCCTTAACCAAAACTTTAGCGACATTCTTCCTGTATCACAGATTCATTTTACACGTTCTTATCACTTCCAAATCAATAGATATAGCGTAATGATTGCCAATCACCCCGATGATAGAACTCATGTTGGTTCCGTTATTCCAGTGAAATCCACTATTCGAGAGAAAACCTTCGGTATCGTTTTTGCAAGCTTCTTGTATTAAAGTGAATTGCAACTGCACTGATATTTCAACTTGCGCAATTTACTTGTCTACCCGATTTACATTAAAGTGTAATGATTACAATGATTTCTTCAAGCAATTGGGTGAAAAATTTATTGCTGGAGGTAAAAAGTAAATTAGGAAGCAAGGCAACTCTACAAATCCATTCGCAATAACAGCTATTACATTTTGTCCAGTAGGGACCCACACACTGGCCGTCTGATCTTAGGAAACTTCCTGACTTGCTGGATTTCGCCGTATGCTCTCTTATTTCCACTAATTTCCGGTATATTTATGACAATGGTGACCTTAGTTCCGATCACTTTCACTGGTTATCAAGTTCAACAAGACCTTTCACCATCTCTCACTTAAATATAGTACCATCGAACGTAAAACTGATACAGGGCATTTTAGATCGATAACAGTTTATTTTAAATGCCACGTACAGTGAAGACATAGCAATGCTATTTTCACCTAGCGATCCCGCGAATATTTCCTACAAGGCACAAAATCATCTCAACCGAATTTCGCTTTCGCTGGCCAAATGATATATGAAAATAAATGAAATACGAAATAAAATGTTTGTTCCTTAAATTAAATTAACGAGTTTTCTAAGCTAATATTATTTATATATTATATATCATATTAGGTTCTTGAATGGATTTTAATCATTTCTTTCACGCGAAAAAGCATTTGTTGGGAAAAATTGATACAATATATTAATCAAAATATTTTCCATAATTTTCTACAAAATTTTTCCCACCTTTCTGGCGACTTGGCAATACCGTGTCGAAAGGGTTCGATAGTGCTACTAGCTATGCTGTGCCGACTTGAATACATGGTAGCCAGAAGATGCTATGTCTGGAGAAAACGCTTGGTGCGGCTGAAGTTCCCGTCCTAGCTGCAGCAGAATGTACTTGACAACTCTGGCAACGTGTCATGCAAGAGGATGACTTTGCGTCTCTTAACCGCTATTGCTGCAGTAAAATTTTCATTCGGTTTCAGCAGCGCGTAATACGCTACATCTTGTTGAGTCCACCAAAACTTTATGGCCATGAATATTCCGCCTCGTAGTGGATGTGGATGACTTTCGTGGACCAACGCAAGACTGTTTGCCTTGGTAATATTTTAGTGGAACTAGAGAGAACTTCTCTTGGAACTGCGATTTTGAAATGGTTTGTGATGTCATTTTCAGTAAATTTGGACGGTAACCATTTTCTTTCCTTTTGGATCTTTCCCATCCCATGTAAACGTCTACAAATAGTTTATTCATACACAGCTAAGCTGTTCCTAAGTTCTTTGAGAGTTGGAGCTGGGTTTTCGTCCAATAAGTTATGCATAAATGCAATTCATTGTCTTCGAACTTTTTTGCCCTTGAAACGATCGACAATTGGGATATGATGAAGCGGCATCCTCGTAAGCTTATAAAAATGATTGATGGTCAGCGGATTTCTTGAAATCAAATAATAAAAGTAATGTCGAAAATGCAAATTTTGAGCCTTAAATGTTTGGTGTTTGACTGAATAATTTAACAATAAGGGAAAAACTGTCAAATTATGTAGAGAAATGTCAAGATCGTCGAATTTAACCGTTGTATGCATTGATACCTCGCACTATTTATTTATTAATGCTTTGTCTATATATTTTGTAAATAAATATACAAAGTATGCGAGGAAACTTAGCTCATATGCTCGCCGGCATTGAAAACTCTACCGTACTTGAGCTTTGAATCCGCAACCATTGAATTGTCAGTCGCGATCCTTGATTTCGCATTACTTTACCGTTTTCACTAACAGATGTCGCCGAACGAGCTATATGCAAACATCCATTATATATATTGTAGTTTCTTTGGAATTTTTTACGCGTTACGGCTGTATTGTCATATTTTTCTTGTCTGTTATTTTCCTCATCTTGCTATGACATTCACTTAATATCTTTTTAAAAGGATTAACTAATAGAAAGAAAAAAAATAAAAAATTAATAGTTAGTCTCTTTTTATTTGGTCTAGTTTTTGAAATACCGACGACGAACTCCTGCAGTCAAACCGATTTATTTTGGTAGAATTGTGTACCCAGCAAAAGTTGCGAGTTTTGGTATTAACATTGTAATGAAAACAAAGAGCCGAAGAATTGGAACACAATTTAACTATTTTCAGCATAAAGTGCGTAGACTTAATAATATTGGTATCAAACTATTAATCTGCTACCCTGAAAGCCTTCAGACTTATGCTTATGTAGCGATGCAAGCTTCAAACACTTCAACTTGTAATCAGTCTATCAAAATATGTGCACACCGACATGATAAAGGCTATATGTGGCTGCCTTTTTTATTGTGATTGCAACCGTCGTGTCATAGGGAAATAATAATAACAAGTGATATTTATAAAGTTGACATGATAATTACCAATCATCATATTTTCAAATGAAAATGATATGAAAATACTCATAGGGAAAATCAATCGAAACTAAGTGCTAAAGAAAAGTATAAAAAGCGAAAAAACTTTTAAGAGCATATCAAAGTATAAAAAAACTAGGCGACTGCATATAAACTCGCCGAGGATTTGAAAAGAAAAAAAAATGGGCTGTTTAGTGCTTACTATTACCTTATTTAGCGTTTTTGAAAGCATTGAAACTTTTCCCATGCAAATGGAAGATAACAGTGGCACCGAAGTATCGATAGGTTAGTGTGAAAGGCCGTTAATTGGCAATTTTATATAAGTTAACATGTACTTTACATACTAATAGCATTATCGGAAATTATTAAGAGCTTAAAGCCTATCCAACTGGCCATACTCAGAAAGCCGCGTTTACCATTTAACTCGTCTGTTGAAGAAGACAAGGAAATTGACGATGACTTGTACAGTGATAATAATGAGAAGCACGTGAACGATTTTATTTATCAATTACATAAATTATATTTCAAGTCGGTTGTATTTTACGATGTGGAATTATTCTTTCAATATATCGAAAGCAGCATAATCGGCTCAATAGAGAGCACTAATTTAATTTTTTGCAAACCGCAAGATTTAATGGATCGTATCTACGAACGTAAATTAGCACATCGTCTCAGTTTATTCATATTTTATTGGGGTGCCAAGTATCCACCCAAGCGAAGTGAAATACAATTTTCAGAACCATTAAGAGCTGTAGTCGTAACCAGACCGAGGAATCAAGCGTAAGTTTTATAAAATTTTAAATATTTACTTTTCATCCTAAAACCAGCGATAAATATGGACGTGAGCACGATTGTTTTTTGTAGTTTTGTATTTGACGAAGGGCTCCTCCAGGTATCGCTTTCAAGAGAATTTACAAGAAAATAAATGTTTTTACAGATTTACATATTAATTTAGTATTGGACTCTTTACGGAAAGGTATATTACTTTTGCGTTTTTTATCACATAAGTTCAGCCTTCCAAGAAGTGTTTGAAACGAAGAAAAGAAGAAGATTTTGAAAAACTTGCTCGGAAATCCTCAGAAAGGAAAAAAATCAATATTCATTTAATTAATTGTGATGATCACATGCAGCTTATTCAAAATTATTCTTCGAATACAAATTTACGACAACAGTCGAACCGATCAGCTCTCCACAAGTTCATATCGCCTTAGATTCGTATGTAGAAATGGTTTTTTACTGAAATTTGGGCGTAGCAAGGCAAAACACATATCGTAAGCCCAGAGTTCTTTGCAGTTCGCATTCTAAATATGACCGAAAATAATGGAAAGTATATATCGTGGACCTAGAGACTTTTGCTACCCTCGAGCCAAATAATAGCTCTCACTATTTTGTAATTAGCGAGAGCCATTTTTCTCTTAAGTATTTCAATGAAATTTTACTGACTTTTAACACTCATTGACATGAAAATTGTAACAAATGGATCTGTATTAGTAAATGTTTGAATATAAAATTATTATTACTAATAGAATAATGCATATGCGAGAAGCTTATTACCCATATGTTTAAGCACTAAACTATAAAAAACGTTTTTTTTCGAGAAACATTAAAAAAAGTAATATCGAAATAATTTTGGCGAGGCATCTGGAATGTAAGGATCCCTGTTTCCCAAAATGTATAAGTCAGTGTTAGACATAATGTGAACTTGAACAAAAACAAGCATTTTACACCAAGCATCAGGTGATTTCAAACTAATTTCGTCTAATTATACATATTTTTTAAATACGTAGGCTTTTACATTGCATTTAAATTATTGTTTATATTGCTGACATTAATGGGTTAATATTGATACGCCAATATTCCTTTATAAATCTGTGTTTACCTCTATACCAAATTCCTTCAAAATGCCCAAAAATTTCCAACCTGCGTGTTGAACAAAACGATACATGGATAGAGACATCGCCCAGTCGGACGGACGGACGGACGACCTTATGTCGATTCAGAAAAGAATTCCGAACGAAGTGATTTGGAATCTACATCAAATTATTTAGTAAAAAAGAAGAATATATTGTAATGTAAATCCATCTTTTATGAATTTGCGCTATTTATTCGACTTGTTTCGAAATAAAGTCCATACCATTGAATTGTGATTTTTGGGATAGTAAAGGTTTTATTTACAAAATTAGAAAATCTATTTACAAATTATTTACAGGAACTCATATTTAATTCTCGTTCTGGTCTTGCTCGTTCAAAGATTGCAATTCAACTCTCTCGACTCGACCCTCACGACTCACTTTTCGACTCTTTTGCGACTTACTCTACCTCCCGCAAATATTCTGCTCTTACACCGTTTTACAAGTAAATCGCCATTACCCGAATTCAGTCGCCAGCTGCATGACACGAATGTGTACTTAGTTTTCTTCTGTCTTTACAATTTTGTTTCTTAGAAAATCCACTTATTCTTATGAAAAGTCAAGTAACAATATTTTTATAAAAGAAAAATAGCAGAAGTGAAAAAAAGCAAAAGTATGTTTGCGTTCAACTCCAAAATTGAAGGACCACAAAGCATCGGAGTGTAAACGAACACTAAGAGCACGTAAGTCACAAAAAGCCCGGTAATCCTTAATTCAACCTCGTACTAATTAACTTCGCTACATGACCTAGTTAGCCAAGCCTAGTCTTGACACCAGTTTTTATAACGAATCATGCCAGGATATGGCCCTCGATCTTTTATGAGAATTTTGGCCATGATTAAAGTGTTTTTGTTTTTGTTCATAATTTAGAATCATTTATTTATCCAAGCGAGTTATAGATAAACATAAAATATTATACGTAGGCCAAATATTTATGAACTTTGAATTATATAAAAAAAAATTTTAAATGAAGTGAATGAAATGAGATCGTGTGTGTGTAACAGTTAGGATTTTCCTAATTGCTTACGCCGGATGTATTTTGGTTGCGATTCTATTTCATACATCTGTATATATATACAGATTTTACAAGCAACCTTTTAAAGCTCGAATTTTTCATATTTCTTTGGGTTCGATAAGTCTGCAAATCATTCGTATATAAAAGGAAGATCCGAAATAAGTTAATGTTTTAATAAACTTTGCTTTTATTTGCTCAAGTCGGATATATTTATAAATTTACCTTTTCGGTAAAACTCTCTGAAACATATGCGGTAAATATCTATAATATTTTCCTTAAAGCCCCTAAGTATTGTGTACGTCTCACCTTATGCGTGCAGATTTTTTCTTTAAGACAAATCACAAGGGAAAAGCCAACTTGTATCATAATTAATATATTAATATGTGTAATAATTAATTCTTAAATAACGGGGTCTTGTTAGTGCGAGAAGAACGTTGCATTGGAAAGCAGAATTCACATGTATTTTGCGTATATATGTATATATAGAAATTTTTAGTTCGTGTCGTCAGTTTATTTTGAAACTACATTATATTCTAACAGCTGTTTGTCTTTAGCTGCGTTCATTCAAATCATATTAAAATTCTTAATCCATGGTCGGCGAGAAAGTTTGCAATAATGATTAAGTCATTACCTAGTGCCTGGAGACTATTCCATAAAACGAAAGAGAAATTTACTAGAGGACAAAGATTTATAAGTAAAATTAATTATTTTGACATTTTTTTCATAGTTTTAGGATTTACTACAACCAAGCCGTATCTAATAATAACGGCCAGCTATCCTTGGTCAGTTGGTATGATGGTGAAAACTTGGGCTTAAGCAAAGAGCCTCTTTTGCCTTTAGCTTCTAGTGTTTACGCAAATTTCCATGGAAGAGTATTTCGAGTTCCAGTATTTCATGTAAAAGCTTGTAAATATTCTAAATTTTAATTTTACAATCGCTTTTGTCACTGTAGTCGCCGCCTTGGTTTTGGGTTAATTACAAAAATGACACCCATGATAAAGGATCGCAACTTGAATATGATAATCACGAGAATCACAGGAGAGAAGAGAGTTTGGAATTTCAAGAGGTCCAGGTAATAGGTGGCCGAGATCATCGCCTTTTGGAATTATTAGCTAACCATATGAATTTTGAATATGTTTACGTTGAGGCGCCGGGTAGAACGCAAGGATCATTGCGGACGGACAACGAAGATAACGATACATTTACCGGTGGTATAGGTTTGCTACAAAATGGAGTAAAATTTTAAAATTCTTTATATTCCCATTTAAAATTAAAAGCGAAAATTTTTTTTTTAGTTGGCCGACTTTTTCCTTGGTGACGTCTCATTAAGCTGGGAACGACGCAAGGTTGTTGAATTTTCATTTTTCACTTTAGCCGATTCAGGCGCTTTTGCCACGCATGCTCCACGCCGCTTAAATGAAGCTTTGGCTATTTTGCGGCCTTTTAAAGCTGATGTTTGGCCTTATCTAATACTAACGATTATTTTCTCGGGTCCTGTATTTTATTTTATAATAGCCATACCTTTTAAGTGGCACCCCAAAAACGATATTAAGAAGCAACCTCAATTTTACATGGCTTATATAAGGGAAATAACGCATGTAGAGTGCAGAGTTGATGGCAATCAACAAGGAACGCAAAAACCAGATGCAGAAATACCTAAGAATTTATTTGACAAATGCTTATGGTTTACGGTGCATTTATTTCTTAAACAATGTAAATGAATACGAAGCTTGCCCTGGGAAGATTTGCTGCTTCGTTTGGCTGCCACTTTGACAAATAAAAACTGGGATAATTCGTTTTTAACCATCCATAAATCCTTTTCCATATATCGTGATAAAATACTAAATGTTGAGAAATTTGCAGAACTACATCCCATAATAACTAAAGTATTACTATGGCGAAATTTGCTACGCTGACATGTTTTCAACTAAGGACGAAGACGATCACGTCGCATATAACGTCTTATTTCGAAAATTGGTTATTCGAATACACTGTATACTGTAAGGTATATTTGATGCTCGACAGTTGGTAATGATTTTCCTTATATCCATCATCGAAAGATGTGGAGAATGAAACGTTTGCAACACCCAAAAGGAAGCTTCGCACACCTCCGAAAAGTATATACACATATTTTTGAATCGATTTAAACATGTCCGCCTGTCCGTCTGCTATTGATTTACTTGCAGCTCATTGGGAGAAAACGGCGAATGACATTTTAACAAGGCTATCGTGGATTGCGCGTTCATTTCGGAAAAAATTAATTTATTATATAATGTTACAAAGCTCACGTTACGTAAATAGTAATTCTTAGTGTAATAGTTAAATGTATTAGAAATGTAGGCAAACAATCTTCTTATGGTTGAGAACATGCTATTGACATCGGATACAGCTTCTTTAAAGTTTTGACTTAAGAGGAACCTGTATGTCGAGTTCTAAACGCAAGATATTCTCTCCAAGGTCCAACTAGAACGTGATGCATATGTCAAGAAGGCGCTGACTGCCATGTTCATTGAAATAATTCTTAGCAGTAGCAAGCCTTCCCAGTAAAATTTCTTTGGCAACGAATCTTAAACTTATCTTCATTCCACTGTAAAACGTAACAGCCTGCAAAGAGTTATCTTCCAGTTACAGAGCAAAATTTCTCACAATTGTATATTGGATAGCGGGCACTTATGTTTTGGCTGATGTTTATTCGGCTCAGCTGACATCCTTTTTTGCAAGGCCGGCACGGGAACCTCCCATAAATACTTTGTCTAAATTGCAAAAAGCTATGCTTGAGGACGGCTACCAATTGTTTGTAGAGAAAGAAAGTTCTTCGTTGGAAATGTTAGAGGTTTAGTTAGGTTAAATTAACGCACGAGAAGATTAATATAAATGTTGCAATTTTGTCGTTTAGAATGGTACCGAAATATTTCGGCAACTTTATGCTTTAATGAAATTGCAGAGTCCTTTGGAAGATGGCTACCTTATTGAGTCGGTAGAGGCCGGTATACATTTAATTGCTGATGGCCAGGGGAATAAAGCGGTTTTGGGCGGCAGAGAAACTTTGTACTTTAATATTAAACAATACGGTTAAAACTTAAAGATTATATAAAAATTGATTACAATTAATTAAGTTTTGATCAAATCTGCTAAAACATTTCAGGATCGAAAAATTTTCAACTTAGCCAAAAGCTCTATACGCGTTATTCAGCGGTGGCAGTACAAATTGGTTGTCCTTTCCTTGATAGTTTGAACGATGTGTAAGTGTTGGGCAGTTTTGTAATTGAATACAAATTTCTCATCTTCTGTGTTAGTCTCATGCACCTATTTGAAGGCGGCATACTGGACAAAATGACCACCGCTGAATATGAAATACAATCCCGTTTTCTGAATAAAGATAAAGCATATAAGATGATACTTCAAATGATAGATGAGAACGATGACTTAGACAATGCGGCAGAGGACTCGAGCAACAGCAAGGGCGAAACTCTGAAAAGTTCAGGAGCAAATGAGGTGAAAAAGCCACAAGATGGTTCTACAATTATACAACCACTCAATCTACGTATGCTGCAAGGTGCTTTCATTGTACTCATGGTGGGATATACATTAGCCGGTAGGAGTTAATAAGATTTGTTTTGCTTTAGTAAACTATTATTGAATAAAATAAATTATCTATTATTTTAGCTGCGGTGCTATTAATTGAAATATTTACGTATGGTTTAACTTGCAATATTAATAAAAAATGTAAAAAATGTATTAATAAAAAGTTCAAATGGTTGAAGAATAAACTCTGGCTAGTCATAACTAATCTCGTCCAGGAAATGATACGCTGATATTCTTAAAAGCTGTAATAACACTGAAATTAATTTTTCCTTAAAGATCGAAAATATATTATAATTAATATTGTTAAAAAAAAGGAGGCAATAAACAAAAGTGTCTGCTATAAATTTAAAATTAATGTTTTCATCACATTTGTATTTGTGTGTGTGTCTGTGTCTTTATTGTCTCTAAGAAACATGACATCAATGATGCTTGCAAGACTAGTTGCTTGGGAAACGATAATGACGGCAGTGATCATAATGGCGATTGCGCTGATAATATAGTTTATTATTCGCATCGAGGCAGACAGTGGGAACCATATAAATTTATTGTTAACGTTAATTCTTATACAAAAGATGGTTTGGCTTCGTTTCTATTGTTGTCTTCGTTTTTATTGCTACACATACCTGTGTAAAGTATTTATGTCATATATTATGTCAAACTCTTAGCTTTAGTTGTTTAGTTTTTCTTAATTAACTTGATTTTTTCGTTTTTATAATTTATGGATGACTTTCGGCTAAATTTTAAAAAAGTTTTTTCACAAAGTTATTTTTATAGAACGGAATAGAAAGATTTAGGAAAGAAACTTTCTTTATACGAAGAAATTATGTAACTACTAGTAAAAAATAAGGTAAAAATAAATTTTGCAAGGAATCCCCAGGGGAGCCCTTTTGCGATTAGTTAAAAATTCTCAGTTTTTTTAATCGTGCCGATTGTTACACACCTCGAGGCAGCAAAAATTTGAATAATTCTTTGAAACGTAACACACAACTTTTTACTTAATAATGACAAATGAGATTTTAAAACGGCCAAATAATCAACAGTTCTTTCAGTTCACTTGGCTGTTTGCGTACTCCTCTCTTCATATTTATGCATATCTGTCCAACTGCGGCGTGTATGCACTATTTGCTTCGGGCGTCTACCTGGTCGCCCGTGTCCTTTACTGCTGTTTGCTCATGTTTTCGCTCGCCCGCTTGTCTTTTTGCCTCTCTGATGTCCGGCGGACCTGCTCATCCGCCTCTTATCTGTCTTTCAATTCGTTCATTAATTCATCCATCGGTTTGTTCATCGGTTCGTTCAGCTGTCGCCCATTACTCGGCCCATAGGTTCGTCTGTCTAACTTCTTGTCTATTCGGTAGACCTTTTGTTTTTCGCTCTTTTTTCATTAGTCTTATAACAACAACACTTATGGTAGGTAAAATCATACTGTCTGTATGAATATAAAACTGCGAATTTTTTTGCTTTTACACTTAAATGCCATTTTAAGAGTATTGGAGGCTGTAATGGACGGGCACACGTATCGTTGCTGAGCTAGCTAACTCGTGAGATATGGGACTTTCAAATTTTTATCCCACGAACACTACACAGACAATTACAACTAAAAGAAATGTACATTCCTGAACCCACATAAGGCCTAATGGATGGACGAAACATAGTTACTGTACAGGCTGATCTTAAGTCCTGGGCCACTCTTCACCGTGCCCTACCGGTGGTGCCCATCGGCCCACGATTTTCAATGGGACACCCCGAAGTTATGTCCGATGACTTCTGAGCTACTTTCGTCGGGATAAAGATAATTCTATTTCATTTTTTTTACAATAAAAACGTTCTACACATATGTTGAGTAAATAGAAAACCTTGTGAACGTTCAGACATATAATTTAATGACATATAACACCCACAACGGTACATGAAAATATTTATATAAAAAACAAGGAACATAAAATCATAGGATGTATACTTAACACATAATGTTGATGTTTTTGGGATTCGCACCGCCACGATTTGCAGAAGATCGATCCTCGATGAAGAATTAAGAATAACTGATGCATTTCGACGGTCTCAAATATTGCGATGTGATTTGAATCGCTGTGTTGCATTTTATGCGCTGCCGTTGGTTTAAATAATGTTCCCACTCATAAGAGTTCTCATTGTAGCCAGATTTTGAAGATTGTTTAGAACATAACATGGATTTTTGGTGTAAAAATATGTGCCGTTGTTGTAGTGGAATGCGTAAAAGTATATCACGTTTCAATTCGGATCAAACTTGAAAATAATCCTACAATAACAGCTCACCTTCTTTCACGAGATCGATTTGAATTCCAGTCACTTGTTGCTTAGAATTGTTGACACCTTTTAGTACGATTAACATGCAATCTAAGGCTTTTTGTAATTCCTTGGCAAAACTGCCACTATCGCAAAACCGTTAGAGATTTTTCAGTAATAACTGATATTTCGTTATGTGCTGAACGCTTTTGGCACTCTTGCAGAACCAAAGTCTAATGTAAACGTTCTGAACGGGGCAAAATGTATCTTGCCTTTGTAGAAAACATAATGCCAACAGTTCTGTGATGGATATACAATTCTCCAAATCGTTAAGAGAAACTTCATTGTGAAATGAATGCATTCGCGTAAGCTTCTTTGTCTTTATTTCTTTGTGATCATTTCCGCTAAATACATTTGGTCGCAATAATCCTTAAGTATTGAGCTCATTTCGTGAACATAAGTTCTCTCCATTTCTTTAGGCTGGCGGTACGTTTATCATACATCAACGACAGGTCATCAGTTCTTTGCAAAACTTGAGATAGTGGGGCTTTGTTTCCAGGCGTTATACTCTCTAAAAAGATATTTTTACGTTCTCTCGGACTAGAGAGTTCAAAGTCACTAGTTGATACTATAAATATTTGCATTCCTTTGCTCATCCAATTCAGCAGACGTTGAACACTTTTCAATACACTGCGACGTTGAGAACTCGGCACTATTGCCGCAGCATTCGTCTGTCTTTTCAGCTCTTTTTGTCACAAATGCGCTGCAATTCATCACATTTGGGTTGAACAATTTTCCAAAGGTAAACTCCACGTGAATTGTAAAATTTTTGGCCAGCTATTTTAGTCTCGACTGCATTACCAACATTCCTACTGCGGAGTTGCTCAAAGGCTTAATCTTTTCGATCAAACAATCTACACGTGCCACGTCATTTCCGAGACATTTTTCAAATAATTACCAAAAGCATTCGGTCAATCCTGCAAACTCTGTGCGTGCCAAACGCTGCCGACATGTATACCAGAATTCATCGAAACGATGTTTACTCTCTTTCCAATGAACAAACAGCCATTCTATGAAACTAACATTGTCGGTACACTCTGAAAATTCTTTAGTCCCATCATTTCAGTTGAAGTTATTAAGCAAAGTTTCACTATGTTTAGCTTACTTTTATCTTTCATAATCGACATCGCGATTGTCGAACAGTTTTTGAGTAGCTTCCACCAAACTTGCAAGCTCAGTATCATGGACGGCTTGCATAAAAATATCTAATTCAGCCGATACGTGATGAGTTAATCCTAAAAAAAATTTTTTTAATGAAATTCTTTGCTGTTGTGTAGCAATTGCCAGATATTCTCCCCGAACCGATTCGATATCACTATCACGTATTAATTATGATTTATTAATCATTTATTGGATTAAAGTAAAATAAAAGCAAATTGTTTGTAAAATTATGACGCGATTTCACATTCTTTAGCTATTCACTCTACTCCAAAAAAAAAAAAAAAAATATATATTCCTCTTCTTCAATCTCCAGTTTTATTAACGTTTATCGGGCAATTTCCCAGGCATGTCAATTTTTTTTCTCCTTGCATTTGTAACTAATGTTACAACAGTTCACCAAAGTGTCCGTTCATATGGTTTTTGGTGTGTTTGTGACCTTCACCCGGCCGCTCTCTGTTATCGATATCTTCCTCCGCTGCCTTCCCTAATACTCGTTTTACTGCACGTCTTTTACTGGCATTTCCAAGATCGTAAAATTGTGAAAGATGACATTCGACGCATGTGCAATGCATTGCTCCTTCTTTCAATTTTATAGATCAAATATCAAAATTACTCGAAATTTCCTAAAAGAAAGAACAAAATGTTTAAACTAAAAATGTTTACGAAAAATTTCTTGAAGGAAGAGTGCATGATATCTTTTCGATCTCTTGAAAAGGAAAAAGCATCGTTTCTAAATCCAAAAACAAAAAAAGTTGATACTGTTTCTTCAAACAACAAAGATTTTTTCTGACAATTTAAAATATTTAATTAGCCATCACGATGCCTCATTTACACTCACGCTATTAAAATAATTTAGATAAAACTGAGCTGAAACTCTTGACGATGAATTTCACAAGTGTTCATTAAATTATAAATAAAAAGGAGGCAGAAAAAATTAAGAATTTTTTTATCAAGGCGCCATTTAAAACCTATACATACATACATAGTGCAACTCTACTTTCCAACGCTTAGCCACAACATCCAATAAACAACAACAGTTTGGTCCATTTGAACCTTTAATCAATTTTTTTCCAGAAATTGCCTACAAACCCATAGCATTTAGTACACGCTTATGTTGGCATATTCCACAATCCAGTTAAACGGAGATAAAACTATGGAAACAGAAAATATAACAATAAAAAAATTGAGCAATTGCTTTGGCTAATATTTTTACTAGGACAACATGTTAAACTTCAAACTGTCTGCAAATGCGACATTGGCTGATAAACTACTCTCAAGCATACAAGTTTCGTTTCATACCAAAATAAAAAGTTTTTGTTTGCTTAAGTATTAAATGTGATCGTAAGTATGTGTGCGCGCGTACGAGTGTGGCTGTTTATGTGTTGTGTATGGGGGCTCATACCGCCATAGTCCACTGACAAGAGCAGCAATTGCACCAGAAAGATGTAAAGAAGAAAAACGCTGAAGCAGTACAAAAAATTTAAACAGAAGTAAATAAGCACAAAATAAGTACAGAGAGCGAAAACAAAACAAAAAATGAAAGAAAATAAATACATACAACAATAACAACAAAATCAATTTTTGCGCTTGTGAAAATAATGGAGGCGACATTCAACAAAACAGATACCAGTCGTGCATACATATAGGGGTATAGATGACGTCCACACTACAACATGAAGATGTATGTTGATGGTGCTGATGAGGACTTAAAAATATATTTATACGTGTATACGTATTTTGCTGGTTATATGTATTTTTTGTAGTCGCATTTTTTGTTTGTGCTTGATGTGGTTGATAATATCTTGTAAGAGAAGCACTGGGATGTGCTGTGAAATTGGTATTTATGGCTGAGAGGGACAAACGCGAGCGGACACAGAAAATAAATACAAGCACGCCAACACTTTTACATTACTGCCACACTTGGCCATTGTTTTTGTAGTTATTGCTCTTATTATTATTATTATTGTTATTCTGGTTTAAAGGAATATTGGGAATGCGCCACTTTCATTGATCCTTTCACAACTCTCAAAGTCAAAGTCAACTTCACCACCATCGCCATCACCAGCGTAGTCGATCTCCATGCAGCAACGACTAACAAAAATTGGTAGTATGCAACAACTGTTGATATTGCAGTTGTTATTGTTGTGGCTCTAGATGTCCAAGTGTATTGAAAATGTATCAAGCATTTATTATTTTGCTGTTGTTGTTTTTTCTATTCGCTGGTGTAAAGTAAAGATTTAAGACAGCTTAAGTGGATTTGTGATCATGTACATTTAAATGGAATATATAGCCAAAGTGTGCTACACATATACATTTACTAGGCAGATACGTGTATCCAAAACTCTGTTTGTTTAGGTTGTTGGTTTTGTCTGCTTCTTTTTTTAGTAGTTGTTTAAAATTTTTATTTTTATACAACAGAACTAAAAATAACTTTCCTGTGATCTTGCATATCATTCGGTTACCTACGCCTGCCAACTACATGAGCTCAACAGCCTGCATGACTGTCCGGCCGTCTGTCTGATTGCATACATATCGTAAGTGTAGATCGATATGCGTGGCACAGATAAGTGTGGGTTTTCAGTCACACCAAATAATAATTATGAACACATCATTTAAATACACACGGATCTTATCAACACAACATCTCGCTGTTTTATATATAATATAAATGTGTAAGATTATAAGATAATAACAATAATAACAACAATAAAAACAAAAACAAGAATCCAACAACGAAATTAATTAATACTGATATCGGTTTTGAAGCGAAAAGATGTTACACATGTGTAGAATAGTTAACTAAGGTTTATCGATTTTTTTCGCAGCCGTTAAAATCTGTTATTGATGCGTTTCGAGAATTTCATTTATTACAAAGTTGCAAGAAAGTAATTATTGTTTACCTTTCAGGTTTATCTAATGGCTATGCCATATCGTTTACTTAACGGGCAAGAAAGTTTTATTCGTCTAGGATCTGAAATAACGTCCGGCTCTAGTTAATACGCAACGATTCTTAAGGTTTATTTTAATGGGCGTGTCAATAAATGTTATAAGATTTTATTTTTACGGATCGCTTGTATGATTTTCGTAAATACATACAGACATAAAATCCCATGTCGCAGTTTTCATTAAGCAATAAATGTTGAAATCTCTCGAATTATTCTAAAACAAGAAAATTCAATCTTGAATTCAATTCGAAAATATAATATACATTTGCAATTTTGAGACAAACAATAAATGCAATGATTTGTGTGGTTAAATAAAAACTTTAAGTAAACAGGAGAAAAAGAATGGTAAAAATTTTACTTACCTTATCATAAAAGGAACAAAGTCTCGATTAGGTTGCATAATTTCTTATAATTATGTGTCCTGAATTGGATGAAAAAAGGATGCTTTAAATTCTCTACGATAAACGGAAAAACATTAATTACCTAAAAGAATATTTTTTTCGAAATTTCGTGCTTTAGTCCCAATCGCAGTGAAGAAACATTGGGTGTCAAGTGAATCCCTGCTGGTAAGTTGCAGCTTAGTATCTTACCAGGGTGAATTCCGACTTCTCTAATACACTAATAGAAATCTATTTTTGAAAAACTTCACTAGACGACTAAATAGGAGACTGAGAATGACTTAAAAATTTTCAGTACTTATGTCAAAAACTTCAAAGTTTAGGGTAAAGTTTTTTGCGCTGATTATTCATTCGGATTTGCCGCTTTCTCCGTCAGTTCGCAACGTCATAATGTTCAAAACATGCGTTTGTGTCCTTGGCAAATCTTTGACGAGGACAATATAAATTTTTAAAGTGTAGCCGATACAACTCGTAACTATTTTCTTTCGAACTTTCAACAAAACCTTTGAAATAAAACCCTTGAGGGAAAGACGTACAAAGTTTTCAATGTCTTCATTCAAATATTTTTGTGCTCTACACCATTTGTGGTACAGGATCTATTAAGTTTGTGCGAATGTATGTAACTCTCAGAACGACTTGCGATAGATGTATCTTTTACTACACCTGTCTATTCAGGGACACTTTCTAACTTAGATCTAAGCTTGTCTGTCGGTCTGTCTGCCTGCTCGTCTGATCTCTGTCCATGTAATTTCACGAAAATGAATTAATGTGCGATGTAAACGATCTGGAGAAAGGTGTCTTATAATGGGCCTTCCCCGACAATAGTGTTCTTACTGGTTATTAATAAAAATTGCCTCTTTTTAGTCGAATATTGAACTTTTTCTCTCAAATACACGCCATTCACTTTATGGTTTTACAATATCTTACTACTTCTATGCATTTAGACTAAATCTCATTTTATAACCCTGCGCCAATAGTACTGAAAGGTATATTAAGTTTATGCGGATATTTATCACACTCAGGCGAAGTTAAGATAGACTCTTCGTTTATTATAATGTAAAGGTGCCTTTTATTACCAAAAAAAGGTTCTTAAACGATTTAAGCTTGACTCTTTGTCTGTCTGGTGTCTGTCCACGCGTATTTGTGTTTAATCTATAGGGAAGTTTTCGAGACAGTTTGATAAAATTTAACACACGGATGTGGTTTAGCTCAGGAACGAACCCTGTCGAAAATGCATTAAATCGGACGTCTTATTTCGGGAAAACTTGCTATGAAAAGAATTATAATTATAAAAATTCTTCTACAAAAATCATTGAATAATGGTATTTCGGCATTCTAAATTAACGCGAGCAATTTGGATTGAATAGGACAATTATTTCACCAGCTTTCAATAATTTGGAAAACTAATTTTTTTTGTATTTAAGTAAATATATGCTCAATAATATTATAAAATGATGTGTTTTACGCCGTTCCGGAGGCTTTCCCTTTTAAGCACAAAATTAATAAAAAAAGTTACGGGGTTCATTTTAAAATTGTCAACAATTCTATTAGCAATCTTTGCGATCAATTTTTAAAGTGGCTTTGTGTCCAAAAATAAGGAGAATTTCTGGGGCGTCATATCTCAATGTAAACTTTTTGAGATTGATGCGACTGTCATTGGCAATTTAGAGTATTTTCATGTGGTTCCAGATTAAAGCGGCTGCTGAAATTGTTGAAAATTATTGCCGACGACTTTTTAATATGGATAAATTTATTGAATAAAGAATTTGCATTAAAGTGTCTTTAAAAAATCATATTATTTGTGGAGATGCGTACAGAACAAAACATATGCAATCACTGTGAATTTGCCACGTGCACCTATGTTTTATTCAGCCTATGAGATGTATTTTTGCGATACAACCATCCTTCGATAATTGATATTAAAACTAGGAAGACTTTATATGGAACGCAGCAGAAAAGATTTAGACAAGAAACCCGTTTTTACTCTTAACTGATGTTACACATCTCAATACATATCGTTTGACTCATGCATGCAATGGCATGCCAAATGAAATCTTCAGAATTACTCTCGTTAGGACATCATATGTGTTTAGAATAATTTATGTAATGAGCCGTCTCTTCTCCAGAAAAACGTTTGGAGATCATTTCTCAAGGTTAAGTAATTTTTTTTTTAATTTTTTATTGACCTTTCACATGTTAACTGGAATTTAATCACAATTTACTTAGTAAGCATGTTGTTTTTTTCGTTGTAGAACGCAGTGTATTTTATCCAGTTTCTATCCATTTTAGTGGAGTCGTTAAGCTTTTCAAACATTGGCAACGTTTTTGGAAATGGAAAATTGTGGAAAATCCACGAAGTCAAACATATGAGCCTATTAGAAATGAGCAGCAAGACATTGCCTGGAAAGCGATCGACACATTGGAGAGGCTGATGCTTGAGGACCACCGTATGATCTTATCATTATGTTTCTCAAGCTAATATTTCAGATGCAGAGATCATACACAATAATTGTTCAAAGTTCTACTCTCGTTTGATAATTTTATGGTTGATCCCTTTTATTAAATACTTCCAAATACTTTGTGAAGAAAAATAAGAAAACGTAGTTAAAAATATTTCAAATTTTGTTTATTAGCTGTGGGTTAGTTGTGGTCACAGAGAGGATCTGAAAAAAATTATGATTAATGGACACTTAACAAATTGATAGACATGAATCATAAACAGTTATAGTAAACAAATGATCTGAATTGGAATAAAAGAAACCTTATGCTCCAAATAATAAGATATTCCGGGTCTACTACATTCAAAGTTGTTCCCTGCGCTGCAGATAAATGATAAAATCGTCAGTTCCCTGCATGCTCAGTAAAACCATTTCTTAGTTCAAAGATCTTAGGATTTCTATGCAAAAAAATATCACTGCGTGCAATTAATCAAGTGAAGTCATATTTTGTGATAACAACATTTTATATTTGAAATTTCCCCAACATTCACTATGGAATTATGAATGCACTCAACGTTTGCTTGACGTATCGAGTATCCAGGATTCGTCTTCAGATGATCATAATTCTATTACTTATTGAAAATGATTTTATTTATAATCCATTCTTCACTTCACACTTCACAACTTTACCAAAACGGAGTTATAAACACACACCTACCTTAATAATAACGTACGTTGTGTAATAACCGTCTGGTGCTGTCACGTTAACGCCGTCAGCATCAGGAAATAAAACAGGTTACGGACGAAAAAAGTAAAACTGTAACAAAAGCAAAAGTAAACATAAAATAAAGAATATGAGTAAATAAGTTAAAGAATAAAAACTACCCATAGCCCTAAGTAAATAAGAATGATGAACACTTTTTGAACAGTTTTTTTGTAAACAAGAAAAGAAAGAGAAAAAGCGCTAATAAAGAAAATTTTATTTAAAATATGCTTAAAATCTCACTTACGTGAAATGTACGCGATATTTTAATAAGAAAATCCACACTTTTGTTCTTAGCCCGTCTTTAATAACGATTTGAATACTTTCTATATAGTTGTCGGTATGCTTATTTCTCCTGTATATACATTTTATCAAAGTGCAAACACTTAATAATCACAGTATTGTTTATAAAACTGATAAACGCTTTACAGAAATACGTATTTGATGCATGTTTATGTAAATGTGGACAAATAGACAAAACCAAGTTAATGTATTGTTTTACTTTACATTCCTTGTCATAAATAATAAACTGAACAAGCACAAACGAAGAAGAAAAACAACACGAATGAAAAACTACTTTTACTTAAGAGCGAACATTGGATATTCACTGCCTACATCTGTTACGCTTTTTACTCAGTTTAATAAATACGTATGACTTACATGACATACGGGCTTCATGTGACTCATTTATAAGCGTATGAAAACTTTCAGTTTCCTTCAGTCAATGTGGTGGGTGTGACTGGTCGAATTTAACAAAGAAAAAAAAAAAAACACAAAAAGCATCCACATCATATATCAGTTTGATTTTCGTGGCAAAAAAAAGAAGGTCGCATTGATAGGGCGAGTTTTTGCCGAATTAATAAAATTACTATAATCCGTTGTTTGGGGATCTACAATATTAGTTCAACTTTAATTGAAACTGCTTCTAGAAAATATTTATATCGAATTTAAAGTCAATATATGCTATGTTACAGGGGACGTATTCGTATTTGCTTTATGAAATTTTAGATGTTCTCCATAAATGTCTGCACCCCGTTGTCGATATCTCCTATGAATTAGATGCTTGCATGTATTATGGTCATTTTTTCACTTGAAAAAGGCATTTACCCGAGGAAAATTGGTACAATATATTGTTACGGAAATCCCAAATCCAGTTCATTCCAACTAATTGATTTTCCCAGAAAATAAATTCCCTGGAGAGCGAAAGCCCAAGTGCACATTCGCGGCGCGTCATGTAACTGCCGGCTGAGGAAAAAGATTTGCGGAAAAGCGGATTAACGGATCAAAAATGAAGCCATGAACTTAGGTAATAGTAATATGCTTGTAAAAATGTATATAAACAGAATATTTTGCGGAAGGCAGAGTCAGTTGGACAAGAACATTTGAGTCCAAAAAGAATATTAGAGTTGGAAAGTCGAGAGTATCGCCAAAGTAATATGTAAATAATCCTACCTTTAAAGAAATTGATTGCAAATAAAGAACTTATAGTGCAAACGTGCAAGTGTATTTCTCTTAAAAAGAATATCCACGAGCTAGTCATACGAACCGTATCCGAGAAAAGAGAATTTCATAGCAATATATTAATCAAAATAGATTCCATGATTTTCTACAGCTTTTTTCCATCTTTGTGACAACATGCCAACAGCGAGTCGAAAGAATGCTATTGGTTTAGCAGCGATCCCATCATCGACTCGTTTTCGCAATTCTTCAGCATTTTGAAAAAGCGTAGCAGTGAAGCCATGCCGCATTGATCTGAGCAAGTGATAATAAGAAGGCGCCATGCCTGGTTCGTATGCTCGGTGCGATAGAACTTCTCATTCGCGCTGCAACAGTGTATCCTTGTCAAGTCTTCAAAGTTGTAGCCGAGCGTTGTCATGCAAGAGGATGACTTTACGTCTTTCAGCTGCTGTTGCTGTTGTTTTTTCTAACAAAACGTCATTCAATTTGTTCAACTGACGTCGGTATATATCTACAGTGACCGTCTCATTTGCCATGAATATTCCGTTTCGGAGTCGATATAATAGCTCTTCTGGACTAACTTACGACTTTTTGCGCTTAGGATGGTCATAACGGGCCCGTTTTTTATCGTCAGTCTCAATACGCCGCAGAAAACTGTCTTTTGTTTGCCTGGCAAGCAATGAAAACGCTTTGCGATTTTGAGCTGGATTTTCGTCTAAGAAATCTTGCAATTTATTGTCTTCGAAGTTTTTCTGTCCTTCAGGCCGTTCTTTGTCATTGACATCAAAATCACTAGTTTTAGACCGTTGAAACCAAAACTGACAGTATGAATATGACGGAGCAATATCACTGTAAATCTCTAAAAGCAACGGGGTTCGGCACCAGATTTCGTCAATCCAACAACGAAACTAATGAACGTCGAAAATGCAATTTCGAACATTCCATGGTTAGTGTCTATCTACATTAAATGACTCAATAATACTAAATGGAAAATTATTATTTTATGTAGAAAAAGAACGACAAATCATCGAATTTAACAGTTATGAAGATTGATACTTCGCTACATTACGTGACAGTGTTTGCCATCATCGAAGGATAGCAGGTGCAGTCGTTTTACTATCATGTTTGTAGCACTGCAGAGATCCTATATTCTCGATCAGCGTCAAATTCTGAATCGATCTAGTCGTATCTGTACGTCTGCAGATCCGTGTCTTTTTGACGCTCTCTCGGCCTCAAAAGTTAAAATAACGACTTGAATTTTGGTAGAAACGTTGACATTTTTTATACGCATTATTGAAAATGGGCCAAAATGCCTACAAGACACGTCGATAGTAAAGCATAAATTGAGAGCACCTCTTTTTTAACCAAATATTTTCGGATTTTTTCCGAGTACCCGTAATTTATGAAATATAGAAGCCTGAAATTTGCTATGTATATTTTAACTTTCATTTTATTCTTTCCGCTTTATTCACCCATAAACCGCCAGTATAGTGCGAACTATTTGATACGTTCCGCCTTGTCTTTAATCAAAAAAAATTAGACGCGCTCACTCATTATTGTAAAATACCAAAATTTAGTCGGTGTAGTTTTTCATGTTTTTTACTCACTACTCTTAATTATTCTATGCCAATGTTGTTGCAACTCTAAACAGTTCGTTGGTTCTTTATCGATTTTAAATAAGCTCATACGAACGCCGGTGACGCGAAACGAAGGGAAAAAGAAATGTGTATAGCAGAAAACATAAAAGAAATAATGAAAATTATGCTCGATACTAGAAAACTGAAGTTGCAAGACATAGATGATAACCTAAGGATGTTGAAGGACGTACTTCTTATAAATATTTACACATCAAAAAGATGTTTTCCAAATGAGTTCCACGTTTCCCATGTATACACAGTTTTGTGCACCTGCTTACATATATATATATATATATACATATATTGATAGAAGGTATGTATATAAAAATATGACTTTCAAAAAACTTAAGAACAATTTATTTTCGCCCAAATTGAGATTCCATTCCTTCCAAATCAAGTACTTTCAGTACATTTAACTCATCCTTAGGAGAGGTAAGTCATAGGCTTCGCATTCGGGCTGTTACTTGGATTTAAAGATTTTGTTTTACAAAATCATGGTTTTTAGGTCGAAAATTAACCAAAGCGCCTCGAGCAAGTTTTTGCTAAACAAGAATATTCAAATCATACGAATACGTGATTTGAAATATGTTATATACCATATATACGGGATGGGCCAGCGTAACAAGTGAATGCATATGAATAAATAGTAAAAATTAAGAGATTGAAACCAACAGCTTTTTTTTGTTAATTAAAATTTCTTGTTTTACTTTCCCTAAAAATACATGGCAATCATGAATCTTAATATTACGAAAATATTTCATTATCTTCTCTTTGAGATGGTAAGAGAACAGTAAAAGTATCTTTAAATAAACAATAGTGAACAGCGCACACCTATTTTTCAAACTCGCTCACTTAATTGCTCTCTTAAGTTGCCAAATTCGAAGTATGCCTACCAATGCAATAAGTGCTTTTTTCAGACTCGCTCATTTAATTACTCTCTCAAGTAGCCAAAATTTAAATATATTATGTTTATAAAAAGTCTGAATAAATTTATTACTTTCTTGAATCCCAACGTTCTTTGCTAATGCGATGGATTGATTGGACGGGCTGACTTCTGGATTTAAGGATTCTTAGGGGGTATGTTTGGTGAGGTACTCGACTCGACTTAAAGCTACCCAACTAATGTCCAAAATAGCACCGTAAGAACAATCAACTGATAATACAAGTTTCTCACACTAACAGAAACGGACGCAAATTTCTCACACTTTTACAGAATCGAATACAAATTTTTCGACACTTTCATTCGAAGCGTTGCAATATATTGAAAGCAACCCTGCGCTCTCTCTATTCTCAACACAGGGTACACTTTTTTATAAACCACACAAAGGAAAAAACCTAAATAATTTCATGTGATAATGCGCACGAAAGTAGTACAAGTATATGAAAGGAAAACAATCTCAACTACGTAGAAATATTCTGAAAACAGTTTAAACCTAAACCTTTACCTTTTACCTTTTTAGAAGGCTTAAAAAATGAAAAACTCTCTGCACATATTCATGAATGAAATATTATTTTAGCTTACGCGTTGTTAGAGGAAAAATGAAAGCATTTTTAGTCTTATTATGAAAACACGTTACTTCCTCAAGAAGAAGAGTAATTTTTCAAAGTTTTTTTCAAAAAGTAAAGGCTGAGAGAGCGTTATAATATCTTTTTGAAAAAAAATAATAACTAAAGAGTATATTTTCATATTAAAGAACAAAGTAAGATTGCTCACCGTGTAGGTTGAAAACAAGCAGTGTTACTCACCTGACTCACCTCACTGGAAACGCTGTTTAGTTCTTCAACAACTGCCGAAGGAAAAACTAGTAACCGCTTGAAAAAAATGTGAAACATTGTAAGTGAATGTTAAACGCGTGCAAAGATATAACGATTGTCGATAAGAAAACTATGTAGTAATTGTGAAATTAAGAATAGAATTTGAAATTTGAAGGAAAGAAAACGTTTAGCAATAATTATAATAATATTAGTGATGATAATTATTACATCAAGCACGTATAAAATTAATTTTATTTATATAGAAAAATATTGTCCAATTGTAGAGAATCGAAGACAAACATTTAGAAAAAGCGTGAAAACAAGTTTCCATTTACAGTAAAGCAACAAAAGCCACGGTAACAACAGCAGCGGCAGCGGTAGAAAAACACAAATCGAGTGATATTATATTTCTCTTTATTTTTTCGGAGTCTGCATAAGTAAAGAATAAAAGCGGTGCACATACATACAAAAGGAAAGTAGTTACTCGTTAAAAAAAATAAAAATAAAAAAACATATTCAAAATAAATAACAAAAGTGAAAAACAATGAAATAAAAGTGGAAACAAAATCTTATAAGAGAAGAAATGTTTGCGTGTTTCGTTGAGCCTAAAAAGCTCTAGATTTGTAGCAACCTAACTGGGATTATTGCTGAATTTGTTCTTTACACCCTTTGAAGTAAGTTTTCCATTCTAATCGTTTTTTTTTTATCTGTTTTCGTTAATTGCTTAAAATATTTGCATTAATTTTTGCCATATTTCAAGTTTTATTTGTTTCCCCGACAGCTGTTGTATTCTATTCTATTTAACTAAGCGTTTAGTTTAGTTTCATGTCGCTCTTTGCTTTGTATAGTTTGTTTAGTTAGTAGAGTTTAGTTAACAGTAAAATCGTGTGCTATGTATGTATATGCATACCTACAAAAAAATAATAAAAAGATAGATAACGTTTTGCAAAACTAAAATTTGCATATTCTATGCTTTCGAAAGGTTTTATTGTAATTCTGATCAAACAAAGAGTTGCCAATTAAAGGAAATAGTTTCAACTCTAATATATTCTAATAAGTATTGTACGTAACGCGAAAAACATATAATAATCTGTTGGAATAAAATACTAATATGATTGTTTCCCTTAGATTATGATAAAAAGTAGTTTCGGAAATTGGCGCTACAATATGATTTATGCAAGCTTGTTAACAAAACCTATTACTTTATACAAAAACTTAATTACAAATTTTCTTAAAGACTCCAAATTGGCTTCCACTGCTGCAGTGCATCTATTACGCTCAATCCTCCATTCTTCGTAGATTGATTACGTGATGGCCGTCATGTCATTTAGCGGACGTTCTTTACACGGAGTCAACTTTTACCTAGATACCTAGGAAATTGCTGCCAACTTACAAGAACAAAAATGCGATAACATCTTTTGCACGCATTTTTAAAATAATAAATTCGCGATGCTATGTAGGCTTCATAGGCATCATAAAGTGCCAGGAGAAACTCTGTTGAGTTATATATAATCGAAATTGTTTCTGGTCTCTCGCAGCGCAACCGAAAAATTAAAATTAAATAGAAATGAAACGATATGTCAAATATATATTCTCTACATCGTCTGCATTTTCAATAGTTACGGCTTCAACCATGGAGATAGAAAGACATTCTTCCGTTTAAAACTAATCAACGTTGAAAAAAAATATGTTGTGCGGGCGGCACTGATTACTAAAGGCTTAAAATATAATACAGGGACTGATCTAAAAATTTGATATGAAATTTTACTTAGAGTCTCGAAAGTTTAAGTACAAAGTGAACATGGTAAATTCACAAATACTTCTGCTTTAAGAAAATGGCTGTAATTTGGAATGTATAAGAGATAATGGATTAACAAGTAATCTTCAAAAAATATGTTCCTTAAATGAGCCAGAAATCGACTAATGCAACTTATATGTGAGGTGAACATGTTTTCCCTTTTTAGGAATTTTTTTATTATTTCACGACACAATAATAATGTAAATTATTATAATTAATTTAGGTAGAGAGTTGTTAGTCGACATACTTTGCCTGCTCACCCATAGCATAAATAAAACTTTTGTGGCTGAGTCCTTGAAACCTATCAGTTTCTTTAACATAATTAACAAAAGTAACTTTGGGCATTATACAAGCGCCCCAAGTGATGATTTATATAACTAGTATTTAATGTATTCTATTTGCAAGCAGAAAATAACTTTCGCGTGGACTCGACAATTTCTCCCTCAATTAAGAAATTCTGACCAAATTTGGATATGTCTTCCTGTGATTGTCTATTGCTTTGATGTTGAAATTGCCAAAATGACACAAAATTCAACATAAACAATTATGGAGACTTTCTTTTCTTTTTTTTTTTAGTTCACTAAAAAGGTCAAAGTGTTTGATATCTTTTGGCCCATCATGTACAAATTGAAAGCAATTTCAAATTGAAATATGAAGTTTAGTAAAATATGTATGTACAAAAATATACAATCGCGAGTAGCATGATTTTATGAAAAACTGTCAGACATTACAATGTTGGCTCAAGAAAAAAATTTGCCTTTTAAGTCTGTTCATAAACATCGGAAAAGTCTTCAGTTCGCTCAGCAAAGACGCTGAAAATTTTGCTTTCAATTTTCGAATATTGACATTGAAAATATGTCGGTCAAGCTCGTTGCGTAGTAAGCGCTGGTAACTGCTTTTTTTTCTGCAATGTAATGACTCAATTTGCTGTATACGTACGGTTGAATGTAAGAACTTTTACTTAATTTGAAAGTAAAAATTGTGAGAATTTAAAGAGACGTGGTCCACGCTCGTCGTCTCTTAACTGTAAATAAGATGAAATCTATGAAAACATTTTTCAATTGCAGTGAATGCAGCATTATAACGTATTGTGTATGTGTTGTTGAAGAGACCCTTCTTCCTGATCATTTATTATTACATGGTAAATTGACAGCAAAAACAAAAAGGAAAATGAATTTGAAACCATTGAAATATGTTCCCATGCTGTCAGAATTTTTCAACATTTTGTTCTTATATGTGATAAAAATCATATAAATCACTGCCAAAAACATGCGTACGAATATGTTATCAGAAATTATTTTAAAGCATTAAAGCTACTACCGCAAGACATCGAACGAATCGACGGAGATATAAGAAACCTTGGAAGGTGAAGAAAGAAAACATAAATTTCACTTAATTACCAGATAATTTTAAATGCAAATGAATGAAATGAAGACAACGGCCGTCATAAAATAAGAAAGCGTGTGATACATACATATAATTAAATGAAACCTTTTAATAAATTTCATACCGCTCAATGAGCACAACATAATTATTGCGAAGAATTAGAAAACAAACATAGAAATCTTTTTAAAAAAATTTTCTATTGTAAACAACAATTAGAAAGAAAAATCAAAAAAGAAGAAAAACGCAACCGAAAAGACCTTAGATCGTTAGTTTAGATCACACAAGAGGTGACTCTCTTCTTCTTATATATACACGTAAAATTTGTTATTTTGTTGTCTTTTTTTTTTTGCTTTTAAAGTTAAGTCATGTCAACATTCGTTGAGTGTGATTCGCCTCAGCCGGAAGTAAAATTATTTCATAAAAATTCTTCAATTTTAAACTTCATAAATTTGTTGTTTTAAAGTGCCAGAGATAAGCGAACAACTGTTAAAACAAGTTTAATAAATTCACTTAAAAAAAAAACAAAAAGAATTGGAAAGAAATAAAAGTTCAAATTCAACTTGAACGAGGAGAGAACCTTGTACGAATTTCTGGTAGCTACAAACTGTAGCTGGGCTCTGCAATTAAAATAAAGCAAAATAAAATCGATAAAATAGCTGGTTAAAACGAAAGGCTGTAGTAAAACGAATTCTAAAATAAACTGAGAAAAATCTGAAAATTGAACGTAAAAATACTTCTACACCGATACTCACCGACGACAAACAGAAGCTAAGTAGCCACAGACCAAGCGTAAAGAACATCATCCTCTTAACCTGTTTAGGCAACTCAAGCGATCATCATCAACCATCGTACAACAGAGAACAGAATATAAAGCAAAATCCCCATAAGAAAAAAAAGAAAACAACAAACCTTCAAACAACAGCAAAGAAAAAAATGGAAAAAAAATTATTCCAAATTTCATACAAAACGTAAAGAAGGATGAAAGGAGGGGAGTCTTCAGGTTTTCAAAACATCACAAAGTTCCGCTTCTTCATTTGGTTTAAAGTTGTTTGCAACGTGGTTTCTGCTTATAATTGGTCGTCCTAAATTTAAAAAAAAAAACCTTTGCAAACTTGCGAACAATAATCAGATGATAAATAATTTTTGCTTCTTTTTTTCTTTTTTCTTCAAATACATTGCACTAGCGGCACATTTGTAAAATACCCTTTATTTATAATTTTTTTCTGCTTTACATGTTTTCTTTTATTGCTGCTTTGTTTTTTTCATTTGTGGATAACATTCCGCACACAATATATTAAACCGTTTTAACTTGCCATTCAGCAGAATGTAACTTGCACAACGGGAGAACTTTTGTGTGTGTGAACGGAACAAGTATGTGTTATCGTTTAGATGACATTTAACTGTTTTGCAGTGTAGAGTCAGATAATGTTGAAAATGTACACATGAGAATCATTTGTGCGGATCACCGATAACGCTGAGGGTTTAAAATAAAAAACCTTTATAAACACATTTTAAAATTTTTTCTCTCCAGTATTTTGGGGGAGTTTTTATTAAGAAAGAAAGGAAAATGCATTTTAATTACGTACGGATTTATGATCTCTTTACAATTATGTTATAATGATAAGTTTGACAAATATTACCTAATCCTATAGAGATTTATCACCTCATTTATAAGCGGTCTTTATCGATAATCTAAAAGTGAAGTTACAGGGAAGCAATAGTTCGTACTCTAAACATTTTAAAAGAGAGGTTTTGGTGAAAAAATTGTGTCATGGCAAAGTTGTTTTCCCAATAGGTATCGCGATACACTACAACAAACCGCCATGTTGCTCATCAACATCAGCAAACATGCGTGAATTGAATCATCCAGCAGATCTCCTGTTGTGGTGCCAAGGGGCTGTTCTTGTTCTATGAAGTTCAATGTTATGAATCATTCTATAAAAAAGCTAATGAAACTTTAAGGAAGAATTGAATCGGTGGCGTTATTTTTCAAGGGAACCATGTCGACAAAAAAAGTTGGATTTTAATATTATTTGTATTTTATGAGTAATTTTGGGGTTACAAATTTTATATGTGCTTCAAAGTAGTTTTTTCGATGTTAATGGTGGAGCTAATACGTATTTCCGGTGCACTGGATAGTTTACAAGAGCAAAAATCAATCGGAGATGAGAAAGATATTAAGCATAGCCGTGCAGCGCTCATAGAAGTGTTCGGACCCATTTACGTTTTCCCAGTTGAAATTAGGAATCTTAAATGTAATTTTTTTTTTTGAAACTATGCTTAGTCGAGCTTGCCACATGTCCGTCGTCTCCAGCTTCCATTCGATTGACTTAAGCTACGTAGAATTTTTTCGATAAACTAATTTTTCCGAATTCCATGGCCAATTTTCGAACAGAAAACATATGAATGGAAGCTGTTCTTTCAAAAAATATTTGAAAATGTCCTGCTATGCTCGCTATATCCCGAATTATAATTTCAGAAGATTTTTGGTTCGATTTTTCGAAATGAAAAATGTTGAGCTGTAGCGGTACGGCGAGCAAGGCTAAGAGTTCTTATCAAGAGGACTTTATTAGGACTTTCATTTTCACACGTAAAAGTGATCCTTTAAAATAAATTCAAAAAAATAGCTCTCTTTTTTAATGGCAACGAGGTCGTCTCTTCCTCTTAAAAGTAAGAAAGTGAGATATGCATATGGAGACGTTTGTAATTAATTAAGAAGATATTACAATTTTTAAAAGGTCTACTGAAATCCTTGAATATAAGAGACAAATATAATTTTTTGTCTATAAAATCTTGTCTCAATATTATAGTAATGGACTTCTTTTCTGATGAAAAATATAATTGAAAAAACTAACACTATATATATACGCTTCTACTCTGACGATATCGTCTACTATTTCAAAATTCAGCCCACATTCAAAGCCTTGCGAGATAATTTATCCGGCTGGAGACAACTGTGAATATGTGACTTAATAACGGTTCCATGATGAGTTTAAATTTTTATAACTTTAGTGAGTGGTGAAAACGAGTCTTTGCTCTTTACTTGTTCAACTTCAGCGCACCTTTCTCATGTCAATAAATAGAATTAAATTTACTGTAAAACACTTTATTAAATAATTGAAATTATTAAAGCAGAAAAAGAAACTATTTCTATGGTTCTTCTTAAATTATTCTGGTATTTGTTTGGTTTCCTTTGTCTTACAGAAAAAAAAAATAATAATAGTAACAACAATAAGAGGCGTAAGCGTGTAGAGTTAATTAAATGCAATAATTTCAAACCTATTCAAATAATACATAATTGTCAGGTAGAGGTTCTCACATTCAAATAATTACTATGATTATTTGAAAGAAACATGGCTTAAGAAAAATGTTAAAACGATTAAAACAGAAAAAAAAATTGAAATTAAAATTTCATGTTTTCGGTATCATATGTCACAGTGGACACGAGTAATTAAGTCTTGTAGTTATCTCAGGCAAAATTATGGCTGTGGTCACAATTGTTTTCTACACAATCCAAATGATTTTTCATACGATACGATGGTGTTTACACGGAAAATAATCTTCGTTTAATTTCTAGTGTTTCTGAAAGATAACAAATATAAAAATATAAAAAATAATAAGATTAAAATAATAATATAAATAAAGAATAACACGCCAAGTCTGCCTTCGTGGCGTAATTCAAATAAAAGACATCAGACATAAAGGAAATGAGTTTTTTTTTTATAATACTAGACTTAATAAAGTTGTGTTGCAAAATGAAAGCAATTTTAATATGCCGGTTGCAATGCCGATAGGAATCAAAATTATCTTTACGGGCACACCACGCTTCCAGTCTATAACATTTTCTTTGGCAATTGCTTTTGAATGGAAGAAAAGGTAATGAAATAGTAATATTCGAGGAGCTTATTAAACATACACTTAAGTATGAAAACAAATTGTTTTGAAAAATACAAAACAAAACAAAATACAGCACGGTAGCCCCTCTTGAGAGGTTACTTTAATTTGAAGTAAAAAAACAAAGAAGAAAATCACTTAATCTATATGTCTCCATAATATGTTTGAATAAGAGCCCGTAAGTCTTACACATTTTCAAATGTTATTCTATAGATAGTGTCAGCAATTTTATTAAAAGCAAGTGAAACCCTTATAGCTGCTATTAAACACTCTGCACCACCCTGCTCATACAACAATTTTCCAAAGAAAAAAAACACGTTACAGGGGAAGGAATCGAAAGAATGGTGCAATGCGAGCCCTTCTCCATAGCGTCCATACTTAAGCCAAACACTTAGGTGTACCAAATTTCATCAAAATACCTTAAAGGCTGCGGACTGCAGGTTGAACAGGAGAAAACGAGACCAATGGATGGAATTATTTTCTGAATCGGTCGGTGCAAAAAAAGAAAAATCTATCTCGAGTCATTCTGTTTGTTGGATACATCCGCACAAGATTTGTAGCTTATGGAGGAGAGTAAAAAAATTGAAATTATTGAACTGTTTTCAGAAAAACGGATTTAAACAAATTTTTTTTTAATTTTTAGCAATGGTCAGTATTTCCAGCAGATAAAATTTCCCTTGCATGTTCATGTACACTTCCGCATTCTCCTTTCTCAAAAATTTATCGCTAGAAGCTGCCGCTTTTTCGCGGTGTTGTATTCGTCAAAAATAGAATGATGCGCTTTACACTTTACCTGTTGTTTTTCACGTACAGACCTTTTTCCCCCATATTCTACAAAGTTCAAAGGCTGCCTTAAGCCATTACAAAAATTGAGTTTCTGAAAATTTAGACTGGTGTTCACCCACAACGTGTACATTTTAGATGTTACATATCATCAGTGTAAAATTCCAAATCGATTTAGCCATATCTCTGTTGTTTAATCCTTTAATGGTTCATCCTTTAGGTCCGTATTTAAAGTTCAAAAATAATTTCTCCTATTTTCAATCGATAGAAAACCAAGAAAGGATCAAATGTCGGAAAAATATTTTATCCTTAGGAATTCCACAAATTTCAGCAGATATGAATTTGGATTAAAATACAAATCTTTTAGAGGACGATCAGTTAACTGTAACGCTCTAAAGCTAAACTTAAAATTTTTAGACAATTTTTTTCACAATTCTTCCTAAGTATAACATAAAAAAAGAGGGAAAAGGGAAACATTCAATTCCTGTAGAAGTCAGCAGTTAACGTCCCCTTAATAGATGGTCCATTTTAAGAAAACCAATAAATAGTTTCGGGACTTTAAAGCAACGAAGCAAGTATTGTCTAAAAGCAATTAGGACCCGTCTTTACAGATGTTTTAAAGTAATAACAATAAATTAAGAAAAATTAAGTCAGTTTAAAGTAATTAACTCAACCTTTACTTCAGTTTCACACTTCGATCTTTAAATATTCGGCGTTTCAAACCAATTCGTTAAATATTGATTGTTGAAGTGGATTTAGAAAGCAATTAATCGCTGGGCTTCATATTCCGGCATAAAAAAAATTTGTTCAAAAAGTTTTTTTTTTCATTCGAGAAATTATGTTTTATGTATCATACGTATCGTTATGTATCGTAAAAATCTATATTATGCATTTTCTGTTATTTAATTTTCACTTTATATTAAATTGCATATCTTTATTGCATGCTACTTAAAAATAGCTCTACTTTTTAATTGTTTTTAAGGTTTCGTTTCTTCTATTCTATTTAAAACAATGTCTTTACTATGTATCCAACGAAAGAATTAAAAGAAAATCAAAAAAAAGAATTCTGACCAAGAGTAATAACTTCCGCTATTTCTCTTTTTCTTCTTTTTTTTTGGATTGTAAAATAAAACCTCATAATACTTTCATATGTGGAAGTCTTACAATGGTTTTCTCTCCTACCATCATATTGTATATGTAAGTTTAGACAAAGCGACAGACAGACTTAAGCCAAGCCAGACAAAGCAGACCAAAGTGATATATATGCTTACCTTAAAAAAATATGAAAAAAAGCAACAACGCTAAAAAGACAAGAAGCCTACTCTACGCAAATTGCATACAAATTAACTGATTGGTGTTGCTCCCATGGTAGTTTTTCTTTTTTCTACTATTTTTTTCTACCTTATTTTAAACCATTATTAACCCATTAACAAATAAAGAAATGCTCTTTTTAGCATAGTGCAGTTCATTAGCAATTGTTCGTTTATTTCATTTCGTATTATTTATCTTCACCAGAAACGTGTGGGTTGTAAAGGGCCGGTGCCAGTAGGTTGATATAATGTTTGCTTTAACGTCAAAGCGTTCTATGGTTGCACTTATATACAATAAACGCCAAAATTATGCAGGCATTTATTAAATTTGCTGCTTCTCTTAAAGTTGACTGACACTAAATTATGTCAGTTATGAATTAATTATGGAAATCTATAACACAATATTTGGATAAGATGTTAAAATTCTATTTTTTCGTAGAAATTTTATAAATTTTTTTTCAAAATGCTAATGTTAAAGGTAATTAATTAACTAAATAAATTGTGTATTAAATAAAAAAGAATTTATTTCAGAAAATAACTTTCTTCAATAATTTAAAATTAAAATGGTGACACTTAATTTCCTTAGCTTATTCTCCCGATTAGCATGCGACAAATGTGGAAGATGGTGTTAAGCAAACACATACTAGATCACTATAGGATCCCGAATCAGTTTAATCATGTATTGTAAGTTTTATCCTGTAAGAGATATTGGCGGATGACTCGATATTTGTGATAGATTCTAAGGCCAATTTAAAAATCTGTTCATGCTAAGTGGCACACACGCTAAGTGGCGCACAAGCATCTACAAAATATTAGAAAGGCAAATTTATATATTAAACCATCATTCCGCACAAAATTTTCATTATAAAAAACTAAACATTAATCCTTCTCAAAATGGGCATATTCCATCCAAATTCTCCATATTCATTCAGCATGTCAAAATACCAGCTTTCGCCGGTTTTATCAAGACATATTAAACATCACATATTTTTTCATATAACGACACTTTCAAAATAAGACATTAAGTGCACGAAATT